>SRPY01000250.1:0-40571 GCA_018360145.1 Claviceps africana | reverse complement strand
AATATATAAATACTTTTAATTAATTTATTTAATATTATATAGTTTCCTTTTTATTACACTTTATATTATAAATAAAGCTATTTTAATACTACTTTATAGTATATTATATAACTATATAATAATATATATAAGGTAAGTATATATACTATTAAGAAATATATATAGATATTAAGAAATAATATAGCTAATAAAATTATAATACATAACTTACTGGTTTCTTAGGTTAACTAAGGTACAACCCCCTAACCTAGCTAAGCTACTCGCAAAAACCCCAGGTGGTCTACAGACTGTCACATGCCTCATGCCTCATCATCAGGTCGGCATTCAGTCTGTGGATCAACTGAGGTCTCGCGCGGACGAACGCCCTGTGGAGCTCGTATTTTGGCAAAACAGATGATGATTCAAGCTAGCTAAGAAAATAGGTACAAAGGGAAATAGCTGTGCGTTTTATGCACAGAAAATGAGGGTATAAATCCTACCACGTGAGCGGTCCTACTATAGTCCGACTGCGCATGTGATCACATGTGAGCGTGGGGCTCACTCTGCCCATGCTCCCCGGGCAACATGAGGTTTTACCACGCAAAACCACCCTGGCGCCCGCCGCCAGCCGACGACTGCCGTTGTTGTCGGCGTTTGAATGTCTCTTGGCATGGCGACTGGGACACGGATGGCGCGCAGCCACATCTGCCTCCAAGCAATGCGGCCCGGATGACGGCCTGCGATGCGTGAATAGGCGGCCTGACAGAGGTCCAGAATCGAAATGACATCAACATAGCGACACTGACTCTGACATGAGGGGAAAAAATCCCAAAGCCGCCCAACAAAGACCCCCAAGCTCCCCTGGTCAATCCAAGGCCCATGTACCCGCCGCCTGTGGGGTGTTGTCTGTGGAGCGCAGCGAAGCTGCCAGAACCGCAGACATGGAAGGAAGAAGGCGCGGAACAAATCCAACGTCAAGCACTCGGACGCGTCGCATCGCCGCACCATTCCGCAGACCTGGACATCCACGATCCCCCCTCCCGACACAACTGCATTGCGACGACAGCCAGGTCGCCATCGCCAATCGGAAAACGCGCCCCAAACAGCCACCCGACGTGAACGAAACCAGAGCGTCAGTTGCAGTCCGCAGCCGCCACCCGACGTCGTTCCGCCCAACACCGAGTGTCACCACGTCGCCATGGCCGGGAAAAAGGGCGACAACAGCAAGAAAGTGGCAGGCAACGCCCGCAAGGCCGAGGCCGCTTCGCAAAAGGCCGCCGCCGCAGATGCCAAACAAGCCGCAGACGAGGCGGAGCAGTGGCAGAAGGGGGCCAAGAGCAATGCTAAAAAGTTGAGCAAAATCACGCGCCCCGACCACAGAAAGATGCCACATAAGCTGACCCCTGCCTCTCGACTCCCTCGCCGTCCAGGGAATCTGAAGCCGCCAAGAAGGCCGAGGCCGCCAGAAAAAAGGCCGAGAAGGATGCTCTCCTCAAGGAAGAGGAAGCCAGTCTCGGCGGACGCGCCGAGCCGAAGAAATCCAAGGCCCCCGTGAAGAAGTCGCGCGGCTTGGATCTCTCCCAGCTCGACGCCGACGCCCCGTCGGCACTCAGCGCCACCGGCATCGACAACGCGCTCGATGCCCTGTCGTTGGCGACCGGTGCGGACGACTCCAAGATTGATAAGCACCCGGAGAGGAGATTCGCCGCCGCCTTTGCCAAGTACGAGGAGCGAAGGCTCGCGGAGATGAAGGCGGACGGCAGCGGCGTTGGCCTGCGACTGGACCAGCGTAAGCAGAGAATCAGAAAGGAATTTGACAAGAGCCCTGAGAATCCTTTCAACCAAGTCACGGCCGCCTACAACGCTACGCGGGGAGATTTGGAGCAGACCAAGGCTCAGGAAATGGCCAAGATTGAGAAGCGACTGGGTCACTAAAAGGGGGATTTTGCTTTGCTTTGCTCTTTTTTCTTTTTTCTTTTTTTTTATCAAGGAGAGCAACGGATGAATTGAATCATGTCTAGACAATCACCCCCTCTCACCCCCATGCTGCCGGTCGGCTTGTCACGAACTGGCAACAGGAATGGATTCAGGGCTTTGTGGATGAGAAGAAGGGGCAGAAATGAGTGTGCACAAGTATGCAGATTTTTTTCAAGCTTCTTTTCCCAAAGAAAACTAATGAAAATCTGGACTTTGCAATTCACGTTCCCCCACGGCAACGTACGACTCCCCAGAACGACCCCGCCATCAGGTTGCTTTAATTTGGTTGGCAGAATCCTTTACCGCCCCCTACACCGCCCCCTACATGGCCTCCAGCACCGCCCGATTGGGACAATCCTCCCACCCCCCCTGCTTTATCCGTCCTCTCGTCACCAAGCCAGCGCAGGAGCAGCCTGATCGTAACCATTTGAGTGTGGTAATGCCATACGTGTCGAGGCGAGCATGTCCGATCTGTCCAGTCTTCCGTCTCTTCGGAGACAGAATTTGCTGTCCGAGTTGTTCGTCTCGCGCTGCTCCATGCCTTGTGTCACCGTCGTCATTTGCTAACGGAGCTTGTCGGACGTCCCAGTACCGGCTTGAAGCAGGCATGTCCTGAGGGTGTCTTTGTTACACTGACGCCAGGGGACCCTACTCTGTGGTCTGCTGTGCTCTTTGTCCGCGATGGTGAGAGAAAAATTCCGTGCAGGCTTCCGTGCGCAATGAGCTAGCATGGGCTAGATTGCGTCAACGTCGGACCACGTCAAGTCATTGATTGACCAGTGAGAGAAACGAAAGCAGGACCGTACGCGCCGGCTGTCCTGCGGTTTCAGATCTCCTTTCCCGACGCATACCCGAAGCTTCCTCCGGTTGTCCTGTTTTCCACGGATATATTTCACCCGCTGCTCTCGCCCCTGACGACGTACATGTACTCGACGGACGTCCAGGACGACGGGAACGTCAGCGCGGCTGACCAGCAGCGACTCCCCCCTGGCAGTTTCAGCCTACGCCACGGGTTCCCAGAGTGGTTCGCACGAGGGAGACCAACTGATCCGGATCCCAAACCTGTCGGCGGTGAGCCACTCGCCCGCTCTGGATCCGATCGGACCGGCGCGATTGTGGGAAGCGGCGCCACGTCGCCAAGGTCGTCCGATGCGGACGTCACGGTCGGCCATACCAAGGCCGGACCACCAACCGTCTCTATTTACAGCATCCTAAAGTACATTCAGAGTACGTTCGAGACGGCGGAAGTACTTGACTCTGTTCCTCTGGAGGCTGCTGGCAATCCTGGAGCTTGGCACGCCTGGCGAACACACCGACGCAAATCAAGCAAAAATCCCGGTCGACGGCCAAGCCCTGGTCACAGTGCGCAATCTGACGATGTGCATACGCCTCCAGCTTCCAGAGACGGCGACGGTATTGTGCTGTCCAGCCCAGCCGTGCGGAGACCTGGGGAATGGAATTGGGATGGGGTCTGGGAAGACCGAGTCAAGAAGGGCGTCTCGAATAGCTTGGGCGATTCCGTCTTGTATGGTCCATCAGGACTTCCGGACGACATGGTAGGTCATGGAATCGACGTGTAACCCTCGTTTTTAATAAAAAAAAAACCTAAAAAAGAACTGACATTTTCCAGATTCGGTTTCTGCCCATGGACGACACTGATATCGAGTCGATAAAGGAAAAAATTCGCTGTACAGTCGGCGGCGTAGGACTGTAATCGGCAGCCCCCCCCCCCCCCCCCCCCCCCCCCCCCCCCCCCTTCGACGTCTTATTTATTTATTTTTGAACCGCGCCCTCTTGGATCGAATGGAGGATACGAATTTTCGCGGCGACACAGTCGTCGGTCAGCATTGCTGCGGAATGGCTCATGTCTTGGCATCATTTCTACTTCTACTTGCGTTGTCGTCCTCTAAAAATGTACAACCCCAGCCATTTGTCACTGATACCCATAATTGTTTTCCATTTACTGCATGGTTTTAGCCTGGTATCGCCATTTGCACATATCCTCTTTCAAGTCACTGTTTTCTGGCCCGCTTGTTGACATGATGTACCTTGGCTACTTACACCTAGTACTTTACTTACCTACTAAGTAAGTAGCTAGGCAAGTACCTACTTACCTAGTACTTTTATGGATGTGAGGGAGAGGCGGCCGATGGAGGAGGCATCAATGATGGGATTCGGAACTGTTGGTGGCGGCGTCGTTGCTCATCGCTCTTTCCTCGGTAGCCATTATTTTGTATATGGCCAGACGGCCTAGAGCGAGGGCCCAGCTTGGAGCGCGTTTTTCTCGGACAACTACATTTTGAAAAGAACAGTTACAATAATAATAACAACAAAATAGTAATCACGGGGCTCATGACCAAGCAAATTTGTATCATATGACTAGTATGGCATCTTATCCGTCGCAGCGCGAAATCCATCCGCAGAAGCAACAGGGGCAGCAGCACACCGAGCCACGTCCGCTCCGCATCGTCAAAAGACATCGCAGCACCGAATCCAGCAGAGACGGGGAGGACCACGATAGGGACGTGTCCGACATTGTTGACGGGGCGCAGCGACTGCACATCTTCAAGAGGCGGTCTCGAGGCCGCAACGTCGTGGCCGGGGGAGCGTTCCATGGCGGCTCGGTGGAGGCCGGCGGCGCGCATAAAAGGGCATGGGGCGAGGCCGTGGCCAGCTGTCGTGGGCTGCTCAGACGGTCGACGCCTGACATGCGGAGTTGCAGGAGGTTTCTCTCCTTTGGCCAGACGAGCTCGTCTGACGCTTCGTGCGGCAGCCGTGTTTCGTCGCTGGACTCGTCGTGGCGGAGGGGGAGCACTGACGGCGGGCGTCGTCACTTGTCATCTGCCTCTTCGTACGAAGCTGATTGTGCAGTTGCTTCTGCAGGCAGCCGCGTAGAGAAGCAATGGACGCCAGATCTCGGCTGTGGCCGGCAGGGACTCGATGACGGCAGCCCGCAGCAGTTGAGTCCGCGACAGATTGCGAGGAACACGGGGGGTTACATTCTCTCGCCGCGCATCGTTGTCACGGCACATGGTCGGGAAACGTTGAGGGAAGATGCCCGCGTCTGGGCAGCCGTGGAGATTTCTAGGAAACTTTCTCAGATAGCATCGTCGTCGTCGCCGCCGCCGTCAGCCACGATGTCCTCTCCCACGGGAGTCGAAATGCATGACGGGTCCAAATCGTCGGGGACGTTTGTCAATCACAAAATTGGTGCGAAAAAAAAAAACATGAAACCCCCTTCAGGTAGCTCCTACACGAGGGATAGGAGCACGTCGAGGCTAAAATGAAGCACGCAGATCGCTTTTTCGACTTTGGTTGTCTCTATGATTTGACCGCCGAGGTGCACTCCACGCAAGACGCTACCGTCTTGGAAGTCATACAAGAACAACCGTGGCCAACGTAGGCGCGCCCATGACGTATCATCCTCTTCTTCCGGGCCGTGTTTGCTAACTTGTCGGCATGGACAGGACGATATACGCCGGAACAAGTGTACTGCTCATCGTCCATCTTGCACTCCATGGGAAAACGGACGACGGAGATGGGCGAGGCCACAGAAAATGCAGGTCTGAGGAGCTGATGGAGGAACTGGAGCTTCAACTTGGCAATGTTCGGACCCAACTTCTGAGTGTGACGATTTCCTATCTGCACTCGGCATTTCCAATGATCAGCAGTGCTCACCCGACAGAGGACGGACTCTGCCAGTTGGAAAGCCGCATGGAAACTACTGCCACGGCGGCGCTGGAGCCAAGTTGCAACGATTCACTATGGGCATCGCAGACAAGGAGGGCGTCATCATCGTCGTCGTCGTCGTCGTCGTCGTCGTCCTCGTCGTCGTCATCAGGCTGCAGCCTCTTCCGTCTCATGGTGCAGCATTGGGGGGACGAAAAGGCGATTGAGGTTCAACGACGAATCTCGGATTCGCACATGATGTTCCAAGGCCCACCCCAACTGGACTTTGGTAGTCTTGGCGAGAGACTTGGTGCCGCCGACCGGAATGTCGCGGAGAGTCGTTGGAAAGTCTGGTCCGGACAAGGCACCAAGGCCGTCGAGAGCGCCGAGGAGGAAATCAAGACGTCAGTGGGAGACATATACTACTTTGGAGAGAGGGCTATCAAGGCTCTCAAGTCGCCGGCAGGGCTCGAAAGAGACGAGGTTCGCAGCGGGCCGAGCAGGAATAAACACAAAAGTGCAGCGGTTCTGGAAGCAACGGACAAGGACGTGAAGTTTTGGGACTGGGGCAAGTGGTTCTGAGACGCCTCTTTTCGTGTTGACGTGCCGGGAAACGGACGGTGGTTGTCATGGACAATGGGGGATTCGTCGTTCTTTTTGTTTTTGGTTTTTTCTTTCTTTTTTTTCTTTCTGTTTTCTTCTTGTACATTTCTATCTACTGCAGCTCATCCATCCAGGGAATAGAAATCTGCGCGCCCTTTCGCGACACCGTGATTGACGATGCCTTGTTGGCAGCCCTCACAGCGGCATCAATGTCAAAGGCCTTTGCCTCGTGACGCGCCCGCACAAAAGCCAAGGCATACGAGCCGACAAACGTGTCCCCCGCGGCCGTCGTGTCAACAACGTCGGTCTCGACGGCCTCGACCAGCGCCCGCGGCCCCAGAGCACTTGCGTAGTAGACACCCCTCTCCCCGAGCGTAATCACCACGTTCTGCACGCCTCGTGCCAGGAACGCGTCCGCCACGCTCGCCAACCCCTGCGGAGAGTCCAAGTCCGGCTCCGGCTCCCCGTCCTGACCTCCCCCCGACAGGATGCCCGCCTCCGTCTCGTTGACCACCAGATGAGCGAGTCCATCGTAGGCGTCAGCCGGAAGGACCTGCGCAGGCGCCGGATTCAACAGCACGGGGACGCCGTCCCGACGAGCCGTGGCGAGAGCCCGCAGGACCGTCGGAAGCGGAATCTCGAGCTGCATGACGAGGAGGTCCGGCCGACGGGGCTCGTAAAAGGCACCGGCGAAGTCATCCGGGGGAAGACCGTGGTTGGCCTCGGGGCTGAGGATGATGCGGTTCTGACCGGTGGGCTGGTCGACGATGATGAGGGCGATGCCGGTCGGCAGGATGGGGTGGGTGCGGATGCCGCGCGTGTCGATGCCGTGGGCGGCGAGGCCCGCGAGGAGAGTCTGTCCGTGGGCGTCGTTGCCGACGGCGCCGAGCATGCTGACTTGGGCTGCTGCTGATGACGAGGACCGCCGGCGGGAGAGCTTGGCGCAGGCAACGGCCTGGTTGGCGCCCTTGCCGCCGGGGGAGGAGCGGAAGGATGTCGAGGTGAGGGTTTCGCCGGGGAGGGGGTGGTGCGGCACGTACGAGACGAGGTCCATGTTGAGGGAGCCGAGGATGGTGATGAGCGGGGATGGGTGCGCCATGGTGTTGGACCGGGGGGGTTTGTCTCTCTTTCTCTTCTCTTCTCTTTCTCTCCTTCGATCTCGCGTGGTGGCCTTGCGCGGGGAAAGGGACGGAGAGGCGGCGAGGATGCGGGATGCAAGAATTGGATGAGGGGGTGGCTGCGACGTGGTGAGGTGAGAGGGCGGGCGGATGAGATGCCCGATTTGGGCAAGCAGGAAGGGGTTGTGTTGTTTTGTCATTGTGGTGTTTTACACGCGCACACACAGACACGTACATGTATATAATTTAAAGTAACAATAAACAATAACAATAACAATAAAAAAAATTTACATTCTTTTCATCATTTTGTACGGGCTTTTTGGCCGGATGTCATGCTTGCCACCACGAGCATCGGTGCGCCGGCCACACGCTGGTGCTCAACTTGAGATATTATTCTTATTTATACAACTAAGAAAAATTAAAAATTAAAATAAACGCTGGCAGCCTACCGTCAAGCGACGACAGACAACACATACACATTGGCCATTGGTCGTCACGGAGCCGCCTGCAATCTCCCGCACAACACCACGTCCTCCCCCAACGGCAGCCACGACACGCCGCACAGTCGAGCAGCCGCGGACGGCCTGCCCTCCTCGTCCTCCACCCTGTCCGGCGAGACGACCACGCCCCCCCTCCCGAGCCACGTGGGCGCGATGGTGACGATGACGGCGTCGACGAGCTCGTGGTGGGCCGGGTCGAGCAGCGAGTTGATGACGTGCCCGCCGCCCTCGACCATGACGCTGGCCAGGCCCTCGGCGCGGAGCACGCCCAGCATGTCCCGCCACGAGAAGCGCAGGCGGGCGTCTGGCGCGGCCGCAGCGACGTGTATGTACTTGCCGCCGTGGTCGTGCAGGAGGCGCGTCTTGTCGGCCGGCAGCTCGTCCGTCCGCACGCCCGTGAGCACGTACGGCGCGAGACCCGCGCCGGCCCGGCACAGCGCGAGGACTTTATCCGTGCGACGAGGCGTCCACCGCGCATGGGGGTCCACGATGATCGGGCGAGGCTGGCCCGTCGCCCCCGGGAGCCCCGCGAGACGGCAGTTGAGGCCGGGGTCGTCGGCCAGCAGCGTCGACACGCCAATGAGGATGGCTGCGTGGCGCGATCGGAGGTAGTGCGTCATGGCCTTGGAGGCCGGCCCGGAGAGACGGGTGCGGACGCCGGGCGCCAGGGACAGCGACGAGTCGAGCGACGTGGCGAATGTGAGCGTGACAAAGGGCCGCGTCGGCGACGTGGCCGTCGTCGTCGTCGGCGGCGGCGGGAGGTGAGGTTCGAGCGCCGCAGCGGATGAGGCGGCAAAGGTGAGTTTTTCTGCTCCCGCCATGGTGTTTATTTCTTCATCATTCCCAGCCATGCAGGCGAGCTTCGTTTGTTTGTTTGTTTGTTTCTTTGTTTCGTTCGCTGTCTCTGGCCAAGGAATTTCTTTCCTCGCAAACAAAAGTCTCTCTCTCTCTCTCTCTCTCTCTCTCTCTCTCTTTTTTTATTATATTTTTTTTGGAGTCGCGAGGTCACGAATCGTCGGTTGAGGCGTGATGATGATGATGATGATGATGATGAAGATGATGATGGCAAAAATTGAGCGCAGTCGAGTCGAGTGGGTGAGCTGGTGTACCCCACACTTGTACATACTTGCTGTGACGGAAACCTGGGAACAAAGACGACATTGTTTTCCCCCCGTTGTCGCCAAAGACCATGTCCGTCAACGTCGCATGTACTCGATTGGGATCCTTGATCAAGTCATGTCCATTTGACTCTTGACCTGTCTGGTCTGGTCTGGTCTGATCATCATGACTTGGCCCATCTTCGGCTTCGGCGTCGGGTGTCTCTTCGGGTTTTCAAGACAGACGACTACTACCAGGCCAAGCCCTGGATTGTCATCTGCCCGTAAAACTCGTGCCATCGCCCTCCCGGCCATGCTGCTTTTCCGCCTTCCTCACCACCGGATTGCCATCGTCGTCAAACTCGGCCCACAGGAAAAATGAGCAGCCGTCCTTGCCGGGCACGTTGCCCGCATGGCACATCCAAAAGTACTTTCCAAGGTTCTCCTTCTTCTTCTGCACCACCCGCATCACACATGGCACTTTGCACGCACACCGCGGCGTGAAGCGCGGGTGAAACGACGGCCGGTAATCCCGGTACGTGATGTTGATGCGCTTGTTCCCGGCAACGGGATGTGGATCGATGGACAGAGCCGGTGCCACGCAGTGCTTCCACTCCTCCTGCATCTCGGCATGCATGACGAGAAGCGAGTTGTGTGGCAGGTGTATGGATATCTGGCCCTCAGCGTCCGAATCCGCCACCGTCCTCGTGTTGTCGTCCTTGGGTAGGACTCGTCGAACGCGAAACTCGCGTGCCACACCGAGAGAAATGGACCCAATGACGGCCCGAGGCCCCAGGTATGTGAGCTGATCGCTGTGCCAGCCGACGCTCTGCTGTGCGCCGTTGTAGCAATTGACAAAGGCCGAGTTGGGCACCCAAGGAGTCGGCGACTGATGTCGCAGTTTTTTGCCGCCGGGATACCTTGTCCTGATGCGCTCTTGGATCTGTTCGTTGACGGCGTCTTGTACGATCGGCTTCACCGTGGCTAGCTGCGGTGTGATGCGGCGGACGTCCTGCATTTTGACGCAGCAGGCAGTCAAAATAAGGCGTGTCAGTAGGTAACAAGACTTTTGTTTTGCCTCTCGCTGTGCGTGTATCTTTTTTTTTTCCTTCTTTGTTCTTCTTATTATTTTCTTATTTATGTATTTCTTCTTCTCTTTCTTCTTTTTTTTCTCGTGGCGCACGAGGCTTACCGTAAGCTGTGACCCGTTGTAGTAGTACTCGGACTTTTGGGCCGTAATCTCCTCGTAGCTCTCGACAAAGAAGCCGGACGTGTGGGGGCTGGAGACGACATTGTCAAACAGCTTGAACGTGTTCTTCTCAAACGACGTCGCCTCCTTCAGAAGCTCCTCCAGCAGCTCGTTGGCCGCATCCGCCGGCAGAAAATTGTGAACTATGGTGCAGGGCGTGTGTTCTGCCACATCCTCTGGGTCGTACAGGTGAAGGGTGGTGCCCTTTTTGGACTTGAACTTCTTCTTGTTGGGCGACGTTGTCGTCGTCGGGCCTCGAGACGTGGTTGCGTACTGTTTTAGGGACTGCTGGTATCCAACGCCAGTGTTGGTCTTTTTTCCCTGCCGCGCACGGCGCTTTCCGAGCTCGAGTGCTCCCGACGCTCGGCTGACGGAGCCGTCGTGGGCCAGGAGAACATCAAGGAGCGTCTCCTGCTCGATGCCGGCATGGAGAGACGACAGAAGCGCCAGCTTGACTTCGGTGGGTTCGTCATCGCCATCCAGCAGGCTGGATTCGGGGTCCGGGCTGAGCCTTCGCTTCGCGCTGGACGCGGTGGTGAGAAGGGACTTGTTCATCATGGCCGTGGAGAGCTGCAGCTACATGATGGTGTTCCAGGCTCCGAGGTCACGGTCCTGGGTGGCGAGCAGAGAAACGAAACAGGAGTGATTGGTTTGGTGATCTTGGTGCATCTTTCGGCCTCTCCTGTCATCCAGGTCGAAAAGCGTCGACGACATCCGATGACGATGGCACAAGGCACAAGGCACACGAAGTCCCGGATTGCCGAATTCGACGTGTTGAGGACGTGGAGCCACCAACGCGACAACACGTGACCGATACACGCAACCACTTCTCTTGGGCGCATTCCCACGCAAAAAGGTGCCCCACCAGACAGTCCGTGGCTTGCCGAGGCACATGTCAAGTCTCAACATGAAGCTGTTCCGGTTTGATTCCCAGCTCCTCCAACACGACGGATCCAGCAACCCTGCGGTCTAATCCACAAAAACCTCGTCCATCCCGAGCCAGACGCCCTCTCTCGTTTTCCTTTTCCTTTTTCTTTTTCCTTTTCCGCAAGCCTCGACACGATTCAACAAGCGCGGGTCCTCCAAAAAGAACAACCCCCTCCATGCGCCTCCCGCACGCGCGCCGCCGTCTCCGACTCAAAACATGGCCGCCATTCTCGAGTTCCGCACCCAGGGATTCAACCCATACGCCGTCAAGTACTCGCCCTATTACGACTCCCGCATAGCCGTAGCCGCGTCCTCCAACTTCGGCATCGTCGGCAACGGACGTGTCTTTGCCCTGGCACTTACCGCGCAAGGCATCCAGGTGGAGAAAACGTATGTTCCGTCACAAGATCCGAACAAGACGAAGCAAAGGGAGAGGCGGAAGGCGAAGGGAAGGGTTCCCAACGTGGAATGACTCCGGAAGGCTGAATCTCTCGAGGTGAGGGGGGGCGCGCGCCTGTCTCCTCTTCTGTAGATTTGATACCAACGATGCGCTGTACGACTTGGCCTGGTCGGAAATCAACGAAAACCAACTGATTGTCGCCTGTGGCGATGGGTCGCTCAAGCTGTTCGACCTGGGGCTCAATGACTTCCCCGTCATGAATTTCCACGAGCACAAGAGGGAGACCTTTTCTGTGTGCTGGAACCCCGTCACGAAAGACAGCTTCATTTCCAGTTCATGGGACGGGACCGTCAAGATTGTGAGTCAATCTCCTATGCCCTCGTCATGTACTTCTGGGCCGGGTTGGTGCCCAAGTCGAGAGCAAACCATGAATCCATCTCTCTCATCCGGGTGTTTCTTAGCGCAGAGAGAGGGGGGAGAGAGAAGAACGGAGTGGCTCCGAGTCATCATCAACTTCCTATCCGCTGACCAGCACCCTTTTTTTTCTTCGGCAGTGGTCCCCTACCCGTGCTTATTCGTTAAAGACTCTCCCCATCGGCAATTGCACCTACAGCGCCTCCTTCTGCCCTTCCAACCCAGCCCTGATATCCGCCGTCTCGTCAGACTCGCATCTTCGACTCTTTGATCTCCGCACCCCTTCCTCCGCCAAATACCACCTCGTCTCGACCATCCCCGTCCATGCCGCCCCCGCTGCCGCGCAGCCCGGCCCGGTCAGTCCGCCCTCCGAAGTCCTCACCCACGACTGGAACAAGTACAACGACACCGTCGTCGCCACCGGCGGTGTGGACCGAATCATCCGGACCTTTGACATTCGCAGTCCCGCGGCCGGTCCGCTCTCCTCCATGCACGGCCACCAGTACGCCATTCGCCGCCTGGCCTGGAGTCCCCACGCGAGCGACGTCCTCATCACGGGAAGTTACGACATGACTGTTCGGCTGTGGAACGACGGTTCTGCTCAGCCATCCGCGCCCGCGCCCGCGCCGCCACTCATGCCCATGGCTGCCAAGTCGGGACACCTGCTGGGCGTCATGAATCGACACACAGAGTTTGTCACGGGCGTGGATTGGTGTTTGTTCGGCGCAGGAGGATGGGTCGCCTCGGTGGGCTGGGACGAACGAGTCTTGTTGTGGGATTCAAATATGCTCCTCCGGAATCCGAGATGAAGAGAACCCCCGGACGTAAAATAAACAGGTTGTACCGAATCCTTCTCTAAAAAGGAAAAAGAGAAAAAGAAAAGAGAACAAAGAAAAATGAAAAAAAAAAAAAAATATGCCGAGGTAGAAAAAAAAACAAATAATATGAAAACATTATAAATGAAATACAACGAACAATGATAATATAAAACTAGAATAAAAAAAGGCCCAATACGAGATTTGTACAATGCCTAGCAAGGCGTCCTATCCACAAAAAGATACCAAGGTGTAAAAAGGCGTTTTTTCCTTTGCCCTTTTCTCCTTCCATTTTGGCATTGTGACCAAAAGCACGAGATCCATGTCGCTAAACGAATGGAAATAGGTATTAAATGATGCTATCAAGTCCATTGTAGGGGAGATTTGAACCTTCCGAGACGCCTATTTTCTGTCGCTGCGTAGCACCTTTTTGACCAACTCATCATCCTCGCAGCACTTTTGCCCTCTCTATAATGTTACATATTGACCCATCATATTTTACAAATTCTGTTTCCGCTCACGGAATTGTCCAAGTCTCCCAATACAAGTACAGGTCCAATCCATTTTACAACACCCGACGTGCCTTCGACTGGATGCTGGTTCGGATGCATCTCATGTTCGTTTCGTGGTCAACAAATACCGTTACTCACCATGACGATTCCCCATTGCGAGATCCTCGGCCGCCATCTCGGCCGCCTCTGAAACCACCCCTGGAACCACCCCTGGAACCACCTCGGGAGCCGTCTCTGCCACCACGGCCACCGCGACTGCCATTGTTTCTGTCACCGCCTCCGAAGCCTCTGCCACCACCCCCGAAGCCTCTGCCATTGCCACGTCCGGGGTCATCACGGCGAACCAATCGTCCGATGTCGGCGAATGGGTCCGATGATCGGGAGTTATCGCCTCTGTCGCCTCTGTCGCCTCTGAACCCAGACCGGCGTTCATCATCATCAGAATCCCTGTGCGATTTTTCCTGGATATTCAGGTTAGAGTGTGCCAGACCTAGATTGCGAGCCCATGACGAGGAAACAGCAGGCGGCTCCTTCCAACCCCAGCCAACGGTGGCCCATTGGTTCAAATCATCAACGAGGTCCTCTCGTTCGCTGGTGGAACAGCCAAAGATGGATGTATAGGCACCTCCGAGCAGCCTTCTATGGATGCTTTTAGCAAGATCCAAAACCTCCTGGTGGTATTTAGGCAACTCATTAGGGTCGGGCGTGGCCTCGGAACTTTCGAGAGTCTTATTTGGCTTCAAGGGAAGACCTCGAAGCTGCTTTCGAGCTGGACTCATAGAGGTGGGTGGCAGGAACAGCCACCCTTCGCCTCCCTTGTTCTGACGACCGGTACGGCCGAGTCTATGGATATACGACTCTCGGTCCCGCGGTGTGTCCACTTGAATGACATGCGTGACGTTGGGGAAATCCATACCACGGGCTGTGACATCGGATGAGAACAAGACTCCAGTTCGTGTATGACGGAATTTATCTGCTGCCCTGGTGCGAGAATTTTGTGAGAGCTGAGACTGGATAGAAAACGTGGATATCTTCATCTGCCCACTTTGTCGTCGATGGTAGCCGAACTCCCCGGCCAATTCAACAAGTGCAGTGGTATTAAAGTATACGATAGCCTTGAATGGGGGCAGGCTATCGTCGGCATCTGTTTTGGCCGTTTCGCGATCAATAAGCTCGAACAAGGTGGGGAAAACATTGTTCCAAGACGCAAGGGCGACAAGATGCTGGGGAACCCGGTCGTGGGTGAGAGTCTCGTTCTCAGAAATCGTCTGGACGAATTCAAAATCGTCGGGACGGACCATGGCTCGCGCCAATCGAATGACATTATCGGGAATAGTAGCGGAAACCAGCATTGTCTGCCGGACTTTGTCCTCCCGTTTCGGCAAATACCGAATAATATCATTCAGCTCCTTCTCAAAGCCGACGTCAAGCATGCGGTCTGCCTCATCCAGGACCAGGGCTGCCAGGTTAGGCGCCTCAATGCCACTCTGGGGGTCCTGCAGGAGATCCAACAAGCGTCCTGGGGTGGCTACCAGGAGGTGGCATCCTTGACGCTGCGTCTGTCGCAACATGGAAGCCTTGTGAGTGCCTCCAACAGCGGACTGCACTACAAGGCCTGTGTGCTTTGTAAGACGTCGGGCCTCATCAGCAATCTGCTCTGCTAGTTCTCGAGTTGGAGACAAAACAATGCCGCGCACGTCATCCGATCGGGCATTTCTTATAGCGCGTTTCGAAGCAAGAGTAGGGTCTTCTGCGATCATGCGCTGCAGCAAGGGCAGCAAGAAAGCAATAGTCTTGCCAGTGCCTGTCTTGGCTTGGGCGACACTGTGACGAATTAGAACCTTTACACGAAGAGAGGATCAAGAGTCAAGATTGAAGCTGCAAAACTTACATATCGGTCCCCTTAAGAGCGGGGTTGATTGTCTTGGCCTGCACAGGCGTCATGGTATCATATTTCATGTCATGGGTGATGGCTTTCAAAAGATTTCCATTGACGCCGAACCGGCTCAGTTCATCGAAATTGACAACTTCCGCAGAGGGCGCTGCTTCAGAAACTTCAGCATCAACGGCAGTCGCTTCGGAGCTATAATTCCTGGACGAGGGAATAATGCTCTTGAAGCATGTGACAGGTCTGGAGATGGCCAAAACTGTTCGCTGAGTGGCAGCGAGAGCAGCTCGATTGCGGACGACCGCAAACGGCGCGGCAGCGCTGGCCAAGCTGGCACAGCGTCGAAAGCCTTGCCTAAACATGACGAAGATCGTCTCTGGATGCAATGAAGGTGCGTGGAATAATGAAAGGCTCCTGATCTTCTTTGCTAGGGAAAAAAAAAAAATCAATGAAAAAAAATTCTTGGGAGGGAAAGGCGATAAAAATGGGAATGAGAATGAAGGGGCGACCCTGACTTTTCGACAAGAGAGACAACCCGGGGACAGCAAGCGGCTCGAGAATTTTTTTTCCCTCCTTCACCGTCGCCCAATCAGAGCGCAGCCACAGACTGTATCAGTCATCAAGGGTTCTCGGGATTCCCTTTTTTTTTTGTGGGAAGAGCATGGGTGTCGACCAATCAGGATAGTTTGCTCCGAAGCCCTGTCTGGCGTCGCATGCCCGGGGCAATCAATTTCCCAAGAGAAAAGAAGTAGGCTCCTTGCTGCGGATTTCTGTACACGAACTGCACTTTATGATTCATTTGATCATGGTAGCTGCCAGAAGTTTAAATGGCCAAGACACTACGTAAAAATTATTTACTATATGAAAAAAAAAGAATGAAAAAAACGAGAAAAAAGCCGGTAACACAAACCCCCCACCTCTGATAATACGTTCGTACATAATGTATTTATGTACGTGCGAAAATACTGCATGAAAAGGAACGATTAAGGCATAACCTTTCCCCCCCTTTTTTACCCAATTGCATAAAATGACCTCCCCTTGCTGCCTGGAAAGTCTCTGCTGGGAAATTTACGTGCCTGCGTGCCGGCAAGCTGCTACGACTTTTGAAAAACGCCGATCAACTGAATAAAAGTCAAAGCGGGCTGAAGAATCAAAACATAGTCCATTTCAGGTGACGATGAAAAAGTGTAAATGGAACAGTCCAATCCGTGTTTAATATAATCAATACCCGACGCCGACTTGCGGATCCCTTCCCTTCCTACAATTATCCGTCTGAACCAATTCCATACCACGCAATTCAAATGCAAAACCAATTCACGCCTTGAGACTTTGTAGTCTCGAGCCAATGCTTCTCTGTGCACTTTTGAAAGAAAAAGAAAGAAAGGAAGAAATAAAAAAAAGTTGGAGGTGGGGAGGTAAAGAAAATGGCAGTTCCTTCCTAGTCGCTCATTGAGTCAGACTCGTTTAGAGCATGTCCTTGCTCATTTCATACGACCACCCTCCGTCTCGCCGGAGCTTGTCACGGGCCAGCAAGTCCTTTCGTATATCTTCTTCCGTCAGTCGGTCGGCTCCGCTCCAGTTAGCACTAGAGGTTCTCGCACGAAATTTGTGGAATCTATCCTTGCTTTTGTTAAAAACCTCCTCCATGTTCAGCGGCGCCGGTGGTCCGAAAATCTGAGAAGGATCCATAGTTTCTTGGCGCATCAAGGCCTTTCTAAGATCTGGCGAATCTGCCCAGGGTGCCACTATGGCCCCGTGCGACTCGTCATCCTCACTCTCGTCGTCTGTTTGGATCTCGGGAAGCTCGATGGCCTCACCATTCTGGAATCTGGGAGAAGATCGGGCTCCAGATTTGGCCGTAGATTTTGCAGCAGCAGCTGGGCCCGATCGTGCTGGTGTTTTGTAGGCCGATCCTGCGGCGTTCGGGGTCGGCTGGAATGGGATAGCGCCCTTGGAGATCTGTGCCAGATCAAGCGGGTGGGCTGCCTTCGTCTGACTGGCATGCTGTGAGCTGAGTGTAGCCTTGAACAGATTGGGCGCACTGCTAGGAGGAGGAGCATTTGCGAAACCGTTCTGGAAGACAGACTTGGCTGGCATTTCCTACAGAATCATGTCAGCCATAAAGAAATGCATCAAGGACAGTGAATCTGTGACTACATACCTTTTTGAACGCGGACGACGGTCTGAGAGGGGGCCCTCTAATGTTTCTCTGGGTTGACGCATCAGTTTCTTCATCCAAGTTCTCACTCGTTCTACGTCGCTTGGCGTCGTTGGCCTGATACGGTGGGCCGCCTCGAGACGGCAGGTGCTTGGGTTGGCTTTCATCTCCCTTGTCGTAGGTAAAAGCTCTTTTGGCACTGGCTTTGCTGGCAGTGGAAAGAACTGCGTTGACCGGACGATTTGTCTCCTCTTGGCTCCATTGCGCGTTCGACGTCATTCGAGATGGCCCTCCGACGGCCTGGCTCTCCTGAGACATGGAGAAATCCGGAGGCGCGTTGGGTTGCGGACGCACGGCGGGGGGTGGCGCCCTGGTTTGCTTTGCCTTTTCGATTGCTGCTTTCCTTTGTGCACTGCTTTTGAATTGTGACTGTGATGCGGACAGCTCTTGCTGCGGCTGTCGCTGGCGGTCCGCCTCTTGACGCTTATGTTGTTCCTGCCTGCGCTGCTCCTCCTGCGCTGTGGTCTTTTTTCGTTCCATTTCAGCTTTCGCGTCACGCCGTCTTTGAGCCTCTCGTTCTTCCTGCTCTTTCTTTCTGGACGCCAGTTCCTGAGTCTTGGCTCGACTGGCGGCAGCGCCCCTCAAGCTCTGCGTTGATGGCTTGGTCTGAAGCGAGGCTTTGCTCGCTTTGCTGACTAGTTGATGTGCTTGGGCGACTGTGTGGTTGGAGACATCGGGTGGCGCAGTAGAAGGTCTGTACTGGGAATGCTGAGATCCTGTGTTGACTCTAATGACAGTTGGAGCTTGCTTCGGCCTGTTTTGTGTTTCCCTCGTTGGTTTTGCTGGTCGCTTTAGTTCTTTGTTGCGAGTAGCGTGAGCCGGTCCAAGAGAGCGCAGGATTGATGGGGGAGGCACCACTGAGGCGTCATCCATATCAACGTCCTTGTCCACAGACACGGTATCGTCCTCCACAGCCTTCATATTTCTGTGGCCGGATCTCGTGGGTTTAGACAGCTCCCCTTCTGGGGCCTGTCCCTCATCCTTCTTGGCGGCGATTTGCTTTTCCATACCAGCAAGTCTCTCCTGTTCCTTACTAAAAACACGAGCCTTCTCCTCCTCTTTTTGTCGCGCCTTTTCCAGTTTCAAATTCTGCTCTTCAAGTCGTTTGGCTTCCCTTTCCCGTTTCTTTTCTTCCCTTTCTGCAGAAGCTCTAGTGCGGCGCATTGGTCGTGTAGGACTTCCCTCGGGTTGGGCAGCTGAGCTGTGCGATCCAATCTTGGCCAGACTAGCAAGAGACTCGGACGACATGAAGGAATTCAGGCCGAGTCGAGTCGAAGATGGCGACGTCAGCAACTTCCCTTCAGCACTGATAGCAGCACTGCTTGCCAATAGTCCTCTGGAGCTTTTCAGAATGGATGAAAGTTTATTTTTGACCTGCTTGAGCGGACTTTCTCGAAAGTTGCGAGAATGCGACTTCGTAGGAGTTCCGGTATCTCCTGTTTGGACCACAGGCAAAAGACTTGGATTCGAGGCTGACACAACCCTTTTGAGGCCATGAACTTCTCCCACCGCCGTGCGGACGTTTGGGATGACTGGCACAGAAGCAGACTTTGCGTGGCCATAAGCACCTACGGCATGTGAGGGCTCGCTCTGCTGTTCCTCTGTTTGTGATTCGCCCAGAGACTCGTCCTCGGAGACGTCAAAATCGGGCTCACCAATGGTTCTTTTACCTTGGATGCCTTCCATAACATCCGCAGAGTGGCTTTTCGGTAGGCTGGGCCGCCTTTCATTGGCCGCAGAGATGGTGGCCGGTGGTTCAATCCAGTCGTCGTCATCATCCTCGGGAAAAGCCCCTGGTGTAGATTGTAGCGTATTGAACGGGATAGGAGAAGCAACTTTAGGCGCAGGGGTCTTGTTCTGTTGCAAATTGTGCCCATGTTTGGGCTGGCATTGGCCAAGCTGGTTGATTTGGTCTTGAAGTCTTTGTGTATATGTTTTGGGATCTTCACTTTTGGAGGCTTGGGCGTCAGTCGCATCGTTCACGTCCAAACAGGCTTCCTGGCTTTCCCCTAGATCCGGCTTCGCAAGTGTTCCTCCAAGACTTTTGCCGCCCGTTTGTCTATTGTAATGGCTCGTTCGTATGCTTTCCAAATGGCTTGTTCGGGAGACCCTAGCTCCAATGCTCTTACCGGCTGTGAGCGGCTCTCTAGCGGGCAAAGACGCAAAGTTCAGACTGCTTTTGCGGACGATTGGACGTATCGGACTCGAGCCATCGGAAGCTGATCGGACATCATCAGCATAGTCAATCATCTCCTTTGCCTCACGGCTCAAGTGTCTCTCTGGCGACGCATCGTCCACAGCATCAGATGTGTTTTCAAGGGTCGGTTTTGTCTCTGCAGCAGGCTTCTTAGATGTTTCAGCTGAAACTTGCCATATCTGATTCTCTTCGACAGCGGGTAACGTCTTTTCCGTGGTGTCGGCGGCGACAACGGCACAGTTTGGCCGGGTAACGTGAGGGATCGTAGTTGTAAATGTTGAGGTCGAACGAGGCGAGATGTGTACATCTTCGGGGTCGGTGTCCATGTGGATGCTCAAGGGTGCAGCGTCCTGACTGCCAAAATAGCCAGAATCCTGTATAGGCTGGGTCACCTGTTTGGGAGGGAAAAGGTTCACAGAAGTGGCAGAGGGTTGCAAACTTGGCGAGCCTCTAGCGGCGTGATCATTTTGTCTCGTCGATTGAATGCGATTGTTTGGGTTAGACATGCCGTTCGGAGTGGCAGAAAAAACCTCGGATAGTGGCTTTTCAAAGTCAGCGTTGCTGAGTAAACTGTATAATGAATTCTCGACCTACCGCTCGTGTTTCCAGGGGATTTTGTGCTTTGACCGTCCTGGACGCCTTGCCACGGAGCTTTCCTGGAGTCTTGAATGCCTCCGCAAAGTTCCTGTCCAAGTTGTCAGCAGTGATATTCACACTGCGAATGTGCAGTCAAGTATGCGTACGTTTCATTTTCGTTGAATATGCCGGCCATGTGCTCGTTCAACCAGTCAAACTCATTTCTCGCCGAATAAGAGAATTCCTCAACCTCTGACTGGGCAATCTGCAGCGCCGCGTTTCGCTCCTCGATAATCCATGCTGTAGAGCCGACTTGCACGCGCGGCGCTCTCATCGTAGCCATGGTCAGGCACCTACGCCAATGGAGGCGGGCGGAGTGTCGAGTCGCGTCGCGCCGTGTCGCGTCCGAAGGTCGTATGTGGACGTAACTGCTTGGTTCATTAGGAGGACATTGAGAATTGCATGAGCGTAGCAGCGTGGGCGAGAGTAAGGGCCTTTTTTTGGAAGGTCGCGCCGATGTGTCGATGTGTCGATGTGTCGACGTTGCTGGTGTGGAGAGCGCTTGATGCTCATTCCAGGTCATTGTTGTTTTGATTGACCCCAAATCGGATTAGCGCACGATTCGGCCGCCCTGAATCGCGTCCGTCGACTGTGCTAGATTTGGGGCTGTGGGTGCGTAGCCAAAACGGTGTGGTGGCGGTGCACGTGCCGATAAGCTCCGGTCAGTCCTTATCAGATACTAAACACGCATTGTTTACTTCCAAGTGTTGGGCGCGTAGAGGTGGGATGGCGTAGCACACCCAGTCTTATCACGGCGCAATTGCTCGGTCCATGCTGCATCACCGTCGCAAACGAACTGGGTATTATGAGAGTGATAGAGGTCATCATCGACGTACGTCTGTGGCCATGCGTTGATCCAGTCTCGTTTACTAAGATCTCTTCCACAGGGCTTCAAGTCGTATGCTGTGAGAACGGTGATATCAGGATGGTAAGCATCGGTCGCGAAGCCAGAACCCGCACTGCCTGCTCGAAATTCGGACACTTACCGGCGCAAACTGTAGGGATGAGAGTTTCAACTCCATCACTGGCCTTAATGGCAGTGGTAAATCAAACATCCTGGATGCCATCTGTTTCGTGTTGGGTATTACCAACATGTCAACGGTGCGAGCACAGAACCTACAGGTATGCTTGCTCGCCATGTCACGATTGCCGCGCTTCGTACTCATGGTAGACTAGGATCTCATTTACAAGCGTGGACAAGCCGGCGTTACCAAGGCTAGCGTAACGATCGTTTTCGACAACAGAGATACCAAAAAGTCACCGATTGGCTTCGAAGAATATTCATCCATCAGCGTAACACGCCAAATTGTTCTGGGCGGGACCTCGAAATACCTCATAAATGGCCACCGTGCACAGCAGCAGACCGTTCAAAACCTGTTCCAATCCGTTCAGCTCAATATCAACAACCCCAATTTCCTAATCATGCAAGGTCGAATTACCAAGGTGCTGAACATGAAAGCAGTAGAAATACTTGCCATGATTGAGGAAGCGGCTGGAACAAGGATGTTTGAGGACCGCCGTGACAAAGCCCTAAAGACTATGGGAAAGAAAGAGTTGAAGCTTCAGGAATTGCGCGAGTTGCTTAAAGACGAGATCGAACCCAAGTTGGACAAGCTTCGCACAGAAAAACGTGCTTTCCTAGACTTCCAACAGACTCAGAACGACCTTGAGAGGCTGACACGAGTAGTGGTCGCATATGACTACCTCAGATGCCAAGAAAAGCTAAAACAATCGGCTGCTGATCTGGAGAGCAAAAAACAACGACTCAAATCTCTCGAGAATTCTGCAAGTCGTCTCAGAAGCGAGTTATCTCATCTTGAAGAGGATGTGAAAAGAGTCAGATCTCAGCGCGATAAAGAGGTCAAAAAGGGTGGCAAAGCCCAAGCACTTGAAGAGACTGCCAAGACACACGCCAACGAACTGGTTCGGCTTGCGACAATTTTGGACCTGAAAAAGACTGCCTTGGCTGAGGAGAAAGAGAAGAAGAAAATGGTAGAGAAGGCTGTTTCGGAGCTAGAGACGTTGTTGCAAGAAAAAAACACAGCATTCGACGATGCCAAAGCATGCTACGACAAGGCAAAAGAGGATCTCGTCAAACAGACCCAAGAAGTAGAGTCGAAGGAAGAGCTCTTGCAAACTCTCCAGACAGGCGTTGCCTCCAAGGACGGCCAAGAGAATGGTTATCAGGGTCAACTTCAGGATGCGAAAAATCGAGCTACTGCTGCGGCTACGGAGCAAGAACAAGCAAGACTCAAGATAGCCCATCTCCAGAGCCGGCTGAAAGAAGAGGAACCTCGTGCCCAAAAAGCAAAAGCGAAAAACGCGGACCTCCTGCGAGATCTTGATGGACTGAAGACTCAAACGAAGCAATTGGAGAAAGAACTTGGTAAGCTGGGTTTTGATCAGAACCAAGAAGAACAGATGTACAAGCAGGAATCACAGCTGCAGCAAACTGTGAGAACACTCCGCCAGGACTCGGACAAACTCAAGCGCCAGGTCGCCAACATAGACTTCAACTACGCAGACCCAACACCAGGTTTTGACAGGACAAAGGTCAAGGGTCTTGTCGCTCAATTGTTCACGCTCGACAAGGACCATACTCGAGCCGGCACAGCCCTTGAAATTTGCGCTGGTGGTCGACTGTACAACGTTGTAGTTGACTCTGAAGTAACCGGCACCCAACTGCTTCAGAGGGGCAAACTCCGCAAGCGTGTCACGATTATCCCTCTCAACAAGATAGCCGCTTTCAAGGCCTCGGCACAGACGATTGTAACAGCACAGAGCATCGCTCCTGGAAAGGTTGATCTTGCCCTCTCCCTCGTCGGATACGACGAAGAAATATCAGCTGCGATGGAGTATGTCTTTGGTAACACGTTAATTTGCGCCGATGCAGAGACGGCGAAGCGTGTTACCTTTGACCCCAACGTTAGAATGCGAAGCATCACTTTGGAGGGTGATGCGTATGATCCCTCCGGAACACTGTCGGGAGGCAGCGCCCCCAATTCGAGTGGTGTATTAGTGACGTTACAAAAGCTAAATGATATCTCTCGCCAGCTGAAGGAAGCAGAGGATTCTCTGAGAGACGTTCAAGCCAAGATTCACCAGGAGAAGTCAAAACTTGACCAAGGTCGTCGTCTCAAGCAAGATTTGGACTTGAAAAACCATGAAATTAAGCTAGCCGAGGACCAGATCAGCGGCAACTCTTCCACATCCATCATTTTGGAAGTCGAAAACATGAAAAATAGCATCAACGAACTGCAAGGCAGCATCAACGAAGCCAAGTCTCGCCAGGCGGAAGCTAGTGCGGACGTGAAACGGATTGAGAAAGACATGAAAGATTTTGATACTAATAAAGACGCGAAGCTTATCGAACTGCAAAAATCATTGGATAAGCTACGTGCAAATCTCGAGACAAACTCGTCGGCAGTCAAAAGTCTGCAGAAGAAGCTGCAAACTGCGCAGCTTGATTTGGAGCAAGTAGGCTCCGACTTGTCCGCTGCGCGGGAACAACTTCAAGAAGCCGAACTAGGTATCAAGGCTGCTCTGCAAGATGTTGATGGTCTGACCAAGCAGCAAAGTGTACTGGTCGATACTCACAGCGCCGTCCAGTCTCAATTGGACGATGAGAAGGCCAAGCTGAATTTGTTCGATGACGAGCTCCGAGCTCTCGAGGAAGCCACAAGATCAAAAAATGCTCGCATCACCGAGGAAAGCCTGGAGATGCAGAAACTGGGCCACCAGGTCGAACGCTTCCACAAGGAACAGCAAGGTTCTGCAGAAAACGTCGCTCATTTGGAATCGGAGCACGAATGGATTCAAGAAGAAAAGGACAAATTCGGTCGCAGCGGCACGCCGTATGACTTCCAAGGCCAGAATATCAGCGAGTGCAAGTCTACTCTTCGGAACTTGACGGACCGATTTCAGGGCATGAAGAAAAAAATCAATCCAAAGGTCATGAACATGATTGATAGCGTGGAGAAGAAGGAGGTGACGCTGAAGCACATGATTAAAACAGTCATTCGCGATAAACGGAAGATCGAGGAGACCATTTTCAGCTTGGACGACTACAAGAAAAAGGCATTGCATGAAACATGGGAGAAAGTGAATCATGATTTTGGCCACATCTTCTCAGAATTGCTGCCCGGCGGCAGTTTTGCCAAGCTTGACCCTCCCGAGGGAAAAACAATTAGCGACGGTCTTGAGGTAAAAGTGTGTCTTGGTAAAGTATGGAAGCAAAGCTTGACCGAGCTAAGTGGTGGTCAAAGGTACAGATGGGCCTCCTGATTTCCTCGGCGCATGAGGTTATGCTAACAAACTCACAGATCACTTGTGGCTCTGTCTCTCATCATGGCCCTTTTGCAGTTTAAGCCTGCACCAATGTATATTCTGGACGAGGTCGATGCTGCTCTCGATCTTTCTCACACACAAAATATCGGCCGTCTCATCAAGACGCGTTTCAAAGGTTCCCAGTTCATTGTCGTCAGTTTGAAAGATGGCATGTTCCAAAATGCGAACAGGATCTTCAAGACACGCTTCAGCGAAGGCACCAGCATGGTTCAAGCACTGACACCGGCCGACATGAAGTAGAGACGACACATTTAGGATGGGGGAAAAGGTCAGGGAGAGGAAATGATGTACATATTCTGGATAATTGTTAAGCCACGGATGGAGAGCGAGATACGACGTGACGAGCGATGGGCACTTTGCCATTATTCAAGCTGACGTAACGTACATACATATGTATATGACTTGAATGACAATTTTACAATATTTTTAACGAGGGTGTGCCTGGCTTGTGCCGCACTGGCATCACTTGACGGTGCCGTTATGTGCTCTCCTTGAGGTATTTATGTGGTCCTCGTTCGAGAACCTCGACACCCATGCCGACTTGCACATATGACTCCAACCGCGCGGGAGTGCTTGCGTCGGGGAATACGGGGCAGAGTTGCATCCCCAGACACCCCATCCTGGGGGCGCCTTCATCGACAACTCTATATTTGCGAAGAGAGCGGTCCGGCTCCACGCCATGCCGCACACCCGTCGCTGGATCGACGTTGGGCAGCTTACATCTGGTTTTTGACGGTCAGCCTCATGGTTTCTCTTGCTTTGACTAGCAAGGACTTTGGCTTGGGTTTCTTTACCTCACGGTGCGACACGAGACGTCAAACTGGCTACTTTCTCCCGGCCTACTTGAGCTCCTGAACCGAACCGACTTCCACTCATCTTCGTCGTATTCTTCGGCTCCGGAAACTAGTAGCCAGCCAAACACCCACGAATTAGCATTGTAGAGGGACGTTTTGATGAGGAGGGGAAAAAAAAAAAAAAAGGGGGGGGGGGGGGGGGGGCAAAACCGCGGACCAATAATGTTTCCACGAAAACGACGCGCATTGAGGCTCTGTATACTTTCGTCTTTCTGTATAAGTGACTCTAGAGCATGGATGCTGGACATATTCAGCAGGTGGATTGGATACTGAACTTTACATTAATTATATACGTGCACATCTCTCTGCTTATGTGTTCATCAGGGTGAGGCAAGAGCGCGCGGCACTTACACCGTCATGAAAATCCACCTCTGGTTGGTATCCCAGGGTTTCTTTCCGGGGAGCACAACCGAAAACCTTGCGTCTGCTCGACGGATCGGAACGGAATAGCGCCAGTTGATGCTTGGCGCCCAGGTACGTGGCGAGCTGTGGAGGCAAATCCTTGGACATGTTCAGCGCCCGACTGACGTCTGTCCAGATTTTGACGTGTTCGAACTCGTAAGATCGCGCTTCCATCTCTGTCTGAGACGGGAAGTCCATTGGCAGGAGGAACTGCTTCTCCGGGACTGCACGCCAGCCCCGACTGAGCTTTGTTGCGAGCAGGTGCATGTTGCCTCTCCATCCCGGGGCTTGCCACGGAAATCTGACAAGAAGAAACTTGTCATCCAAGTGGCCCAACTGTCGACTCGTCTTGGAGGCATCCGGAAGCCACACATCAACGTTGATGTTGGCAAGAAGCGGCAGTTGCCTCTGAGTCACGGCCTCCCATGAGTAACGCGGTCCTGCGTGGGTTCCGGAATGTGCTGCTGTCGGTTTCCGCTGTGCAAACATGAATAGACGGTCATGCTCCAGACCTGTCGGCAATACTCTGCTTCTGTCCAGC
Source organism: Claviceps africana (assembly GCA_018360145.1). Lineage (NCBI taxonomy): Eukaryota > Fungi > Ascomycota > Sordariomycetes > Hypocreales > Clavicipitaceae > Claviceps > Claviceps africana. The sequence goes on along the minus strand of SRPY01000250.1, from coordinate 14,228 downwards.
TCGATTCCCCTGCATGACTTGATTGGGTAGATGAAGAGGCTCTTGACGGTAGGCTTCGTTCCTGTCTGTGGCTGCTGGTCTGACGTGTGATGATGGTCCAGGTTGCTTTGATGAGACGGCCGTCCGAGTTTATAGTGTGTTTGCCGCAATGCATCGCCGGGCTCTACCGGCACGGGTGGGAAGATGGTGAAAATCGGCACCAGAAACACCATGATAGTGACGGCCATTAGGAACACTGCGCCATAGTCGAACTGGCGGATGGACTCTGAGCCAAGTGCCGAGCCGTCCATTATCCTGTCACGCCGCTTGAGTGGTCAGCCCGTCTGCAGATCTGTATGCCCGGAGGATCTTGGTGTAGCGGAAGGTGGTCAAATGCTGGTCTTTGTGAAACGAGCAAATGGTAGCTGGGTAGGGTAGGTGTCTGGAAGTGTTGGTCAAGATGCTACCGACGAAGGATGATTTATATGGAATGTGTTTCAACCGGTCTCTGTTCCAAGCTTCATGGAACCCCACAGATGAGTTTGGGGATCACACACCAACAGCGTATATTTACAGCTTCGAGCCGCTTGATTTACAGGCGACTGTCGTAGGAAAGAATGATATTTCCCGTCCCCCCATCCCAAGCTCATCCGGAGTTGAATGACGCAACCAAAAGTTTGCTGCTTACCTATGTATAGGGTAGCGGTGATCCGATGGGGTACTTGGTGGATTAGTAAGTAGCAAGTAGTATTTACCTGCTAAGAAGTACATAGGTAGGTACCTACCTACTTAGGTACATGCTAGGCTCCGGATATCGACGGATGCATCACCTACCTACCTGATTTACTGGGTTCCCGGGAATTCGGCACAGGCAAACTTTAAAACCCCATCGAGGGACAGTATCGGTAGACACGACGCACAAGATGATGCCACAGCACTGTAGGTCGCAGATTTGTCTTGTGGCGAGTGTTCATCTCAACTCCATGGTACTTAGGTACCTGGTACCTGCTCTTTATCAACCACCAAACCTGCTCGGGCAGCATGCTCGTCTAAGTAAGTAAGTACCTACTTAGGTACCTGCAGTCACCAGACAAAAGGTTCCTAGAACGTGGGGGGTTGAGGTGGCCGCAGGTTTGCGGAAGAACGAGGCAGGAGCAGGGGCGATCTGTGACTTGCCTTGATCATCTTGACTCGCCTGCTGTGCCTCTTGTGTTTTCCATGCGAATAAATGAACAGTCAATCTTCCGAGAAAGCCCCATTCACTCACCCTCACGTTCTTGTCGTTCGCCATGTCCTGGCTTTCCCATCGTCGTTCAACTTTACCCCTCTCACCGCTACTCCGCCAGCAAGCATAAATAGACGCACCACTTGAAGCTTATGACTAAATCTGGCCGTGTATTGGCCGCTCTCCGCTTCTTGATCGAGCCATGGTTCCTCACGAACTGCACCGCGCGCCGATTGCATGACTTACCTGGACCAGTCGGAAACTTTGCCCGAGCAGCCCATATTGAACGCGAAGCAGGCAGGTGCCAGTCTTCAACGTCGTTTTCACCACGGATGTCTAGATGGACACGCTGTTGTGGACCAAAATAGCACTCGCTGGAAATCGCAAGTCGAGGCACGTACCAGCAGCTTTGCTTGCCGCTTCACCAACCGCCGCCTGATCGTCATCCACACTCTCTTTCCCTTTTTCTTTCTTCCTTCCAAGAAAAGGAAAAAAACGTGTTGGACCAGCAAAACATAAGGGTTTGCCAGGTCCGGCGAAAAGAGCTTATGAATATCCCGCAGGGGTTGTGTCCGCCGTCTCGAGGCATCGCCCATTGATGGGCCCTCGCAGTCCTACCAACCATGGAGCTTAGGAGTTTGACCAATCCAAGGCACTCCTCGACATTGGCTTTTCTGTTTGGAGGACGGAAGTATCTCGTCGCGTCCCGTCTCAGCGTCGGCGTCATCTGAAATAGATACGCCTCCCTGAACATTGGCGGTCTTGGCATCGGTGGACAGAGGGCAACAACAGGGAGGGGTGGCATCGAAAACGTGTCATGGTGCACGGAGCAACAACCACCTGCAAATCATCTTTCCGCTCGTTTCGTACGACCATACCATTTCGGCGGGGGAGCTGCAGGTCTTACTCCACACCCGAGGCCCTGCAGGATTCCGCAGGATACAGTTGTATGCGGGCTAGCACAGAGGAATTGCCTAGCATTTTCTGTATTTTTTTTTTCTGGGCGTGGGCGCTTCGGCAACAAGAGCGGTTCTACAGATTCACATAGTAGCCTCGCGGCCCCTGATTTCACTGCACGATCAAATACCCACACATGATGCTATGATGTGGCATGAACAAGGATGACTCAAAGACCTTCGATCGGACGGAGATTCAGTCGATGGGGCATAGGCAGAGAACGTATTTCATCACGATTTTATGCAATGCTGCCATGCCGAAATAAATCCCACCAGGCACATGTTGTCAAGGCAAACGTCATCCTGGCCTTACTGTCGGCTGAACCATATATCTCAAGAGTTAGGTTATCATGGGGCCGGCGAGACACGTTACTATATATACATACATACTACTGTGTGTACACATACAGTTATACATACGGTAGCATGTACATATGTACGTGGCCTCGGCTTAGCGCGCGCTGCCCATGCTAATTCATCTCGTGCGATATCCTTACGATCCAAGATCTCTGGCATGAAGGCTGTATGTAGAGAACACGCATGTTCATACATATGTACTACGCATGCCCTTGAATACAGGCCAGAGGCCTGGCCAGGGTCCGTGGAATCATGACAAGGATATATGGCCTGTTCAGTGTTGACACCTCATTCTCACACAGGATCTAGTGCTTGCTTGCCTGCCGTCGCAGTGCCAGCTGGTGCCTCTACCGACATACCGACATACATACAATAAGATGTACTGTGGGTTGTAAGTGATCCGAAACTCTCACCATCAAAATTGTATGGTTGGCAAAATCTTCGGAATTACGTAAACCTACTATATATGCTATGTACATTACGTATGAAGATACACCCGCTGTCGTCACTTACTCGCAAACGAGGTGTGGCCAAGTCCAAGAAAGGAACCCAAGACGCGGAAATGGAGGTGCGATGGTAAAAGCTAAGTAAGTCCAGGTAATCCCGAACATTTTTGCCATACAGTTTTGGTGCAAACAGTTGGAATTACTTAAGACCCACTGTAGGGCTTGCCTATTCACGCCGTCAGATTGCCTGTGCGCTCTGCTGAGCCGTCTTAAATTGTAAGTTATAACATTGAGGAGAGAAGGAGGACCTTGCAAGTTGGGGAAAGAAGGTTGGAGGACGGGGAGACGGAGAAGAGGGCTGCTGTCAGAGTCCTCTTCTAGAGTGGTGCCGTTCCCGACAATCCTGTAACCCTGCAACCCTGTAACCAGCTCTCGAATCCTTTGCCTCTAAAGGGCTTGCTGATCAGTATCAGACAGGATGCTCCTTTTCGGCCTGTACGCAACAAAGCGTAGAGCGATTCGGCTCGCAAAAACGCTTGTTGACCTCGCAATATCACGGATAGCTTAGGGAGTCTTCCGTGCAAAGCTGCGAGCCTATGCAGATGCCGTGATGCAAGCAGAAGAGCCTATTCAGCTGCGTGGTTTAGTCCGTCTTGGTTTGGATGCCAATGCTTTGTTTTTTTCCGCGGTCACCGGATCGAACAGGCTAAGTGAGATGAAGGGATCGCGTCAACAAAAAAAAAAAAAAAAAAAAAAAAAAAAAAAAAAAAAAAAAGCGCCTCCGACACTAAGTCCGAGCGAAAGTTGTGCGGCGCGAGCGCTACCAGCTGATGGACGTGATGACGAGGGACGAGGGATGAGGGATGATGGATGAGGGATGAGGGATGAGGGGCTGGGGACATTATCGCTCCGCGTTATTACCCCAGCCAGAACTGTAATGCCTGGAGTCTGGACGTTCTGGCCCAGTCTTCCAGCCTTTGGATCCCGGTCTTGGGTCCCGGTCTTGGGTCCCGGTCTTGGGTCCCGGTCTTGAGCCCTAGTCTTAGGACCTGGTGTTGAGGCTAGTCAGACAGATCCAGTATGGCGCCAGAAGACGACTGGAAGTTGCTGGTTTTGCCAGAGCCCCTCTCCTTCGACGGTATTGTTAATGACAACATTGTGAGCTCATTGATGAGGCCACAGAAGCATTTTTCTAGGGCATGGACACGCACAGGGTACGATTCGAGAGACGAGGCGGACGCAGATTACTGCGCCTGGTGCAGGTAAGACGTTCAGTGATTTTTTCACCATTTCCCTGTCGCCTTTACCCTCGGACTCCCGGTTCTCGGGTTAAATGACTGACGACGCCGGTGTAGAATCCTTTGTAGACCAGAAGCGCAAATCTCCAGCATGCCAAGACAACAACGAAGAATGCGATTGCGAACATCGACAAAGACGACGTGCGCCATACCATCTAGTGTAATACTACGATACTGCAATACTGCAATACCGCGATATTGCGATACCGCGATACCGCAATGACGCATTGCGCATCAGTCAACAGCACATACTTGCATGCTGTACTATGCACATATGTAAACTACACCTACCTGTACATGCAGATGTACAGGAAGTCCAGGTAGTTCCGAATATTTGGCCATACAAGTTGGGTGTGAAAAGTTTCGGAATTACTTGCGACCCACTGTATATCAGGGGAATTCGTCCACCACCGTCTCGCGTTTTCAGACCGACAGGGACAGCCCCGGGAAGACCACGAATGTCTTGCTAAAAAAGAAAAAAAGAAAAGAAAAGAAAAAAGGAACTGGGCGTCTCCACCATTTGGGCAACAAGGGGGCGTGTGGAGCAGCAGGCCCTGCCTGGTCACAGTGCGTTTGTTTCCTCGCGGACATCGCCGAGGCCAGTCTCCTTTTACCAACATGTTCATACGTACATACAACATACAACATTGTAAAGCAAGTCCTCATAGGCCGCCTCTTTCTGCCGTGGCGTACTGCGAGTCCTGGTTCGCATCTGTCTTGGGCCGGATGGAGCTCTTGTCATTACATGTCACATACATACTTACGGATGCAGACAAACCGACTCCAGAAGGGAACCCGGTGTAAGTGCCGGTGACATTGCCACGAGAGGTCTGGCGGCTGGCTCAGTTGGCTCGTTCCTTCACGGCGCCCAACATCAGCTCCACTCCGGGAAGTGAGATACTGCATGCATTTGGCTGTCCATCTGCAGTCTGGTCCGTTGGCCTGCCTGAGCCGTGGGGTCTGGCCTGGTACGATGACAGACTCCTGGTTTGAGGTGGCAGAGCTTGTGCTCCTCCTGCTCCGGCACCCTATGTATGTATGTACATATATTGTAGGACGATTGGCGTCGGGAATCACCATGAAGGCATCCGACTCCATATGATACCTATCACCTGCAACCTCGGTATACATGCAGTTCAAGGCCATCTCACCAGAGTGCCGGGCGGTAAACGCCGTTGTTATCCCTCGCGCTGGTTCCTCCTGGATGCCTGGGTTTGTCTCCGTTCATCCGTGAGCGGCTGTTGGAGATCCAGCACGGCATTTACACGTCTCTCGAGGTACTAGGCAATATGCATTGATGGCTTGTGAGCTTAGTCCCCGTACCATGGTTGGCCACCGTTTACTTTTCGGCATCTTGCTCGGCGATCCCGCTTCCTCCTGCGTCTTGGTACTAGTCACCAAAGAAGTTGCCATTTGTTCCTGACGTGGATAGGCCCTACAAGCCTTTGGACGGGAGAATTTGCTGGCAGCAATTTCTAGAACCGTACTGACTAGCTCGCGAGAGCGTCGTGATGTGAAAGGCCGCCTCTCGTCTGGCATCTTTGGTCACAAGGCTGGCTTACAAGGGGTGGTTACCCCGTCGCCTGCCCTTGTCCGTCATCCACAAGGTCGGACGGTTTTAGTGCACAGGGGGTGATGGTATTCTCAAGCACGGCTCCATCGCGATGCTGACGTGCTTGGCGTACATGCCTACCGTGTATGTATGTACATACAACATACATATGTACATACATACAATACAACATACAACACATTGATACGGCACGCTACCGCCCAACCTTGTCTTTCTCCAAGCTCATATCCACTTTTGAACCTGCCAACCACCCCTACCACAGGGTCGAACCTTTCTGGAATCCTGGATGCTGGTCGCGTGTGGAGATACAGCTATTTTCCCAGACCCAAGCTCCTGTCACTCCTGTCACTCCCGTCACTCCCGTTGTCCGCGTTTCCGCGTCGACAACCCTGAAGGGCGTTCTAGAAGCCGACATTCAACGCTGGGTATGGTCCTCATTTCCTTCTCAGCCGAGATCGAGTTGGATCGTGTCTTCTGCTCCCTGTTACCAAAAGGTGGCAGCTTGTGTCCTTTGGATACACTGATTCCGGGAGAGGAAAACGAGCAGACACTGGATAATTGCCTCTCGCACACCAGACAAAGACGACACAAGACCGTCGACTTCGTCAGGCCTCCCAAAGGAAATACAAGGACTTCAGCCACATACAGTTCTTGGCCAAGGACCAGCTGTCATCGTCATCTAGTCGCCTTAGTTGGAACTAGTCCGTCCCCTGATCCCTAGGTCTTCCAAGAAATCGACAGCGGAAGAGTGGAATCTCCCCGGAATTCCGCGCAGCAAAAGACAGCTGGCTCCGCACAAAGTGGCCATCCATGCCCACACCTCTACAGCGAAATACGTCGTCTTCCATATTGAGTATGGTAATGCCACCCTGGTTTTGGTACTAGCTGCAATCATCGACATAATCCCAGCATAGCCTAAAGAACCTCTTTCAGACCGAAAAGAAAAAGAAAAAAAGAAAAAGAAAAAAAGAAAAAAAGAAAAAAAAAGAAAAAAAAAACGACATGGGCGACTACTATCACCACTTCTTGATATCAATGTCAGAAGTGGGAGGCTATACTGCCGGTAAGACGGATGAGTTGAGCACTTCAGCACTTCCTAACCATTCCATGTCTGTGGCTGGGTCAGCAATGCAGAATTCTTATCATTACTTACCAAACTTGGGGTCACTGCCGGTTCAGCACAATCTACATATTTCCAATGCTGGCAAAGCTCGCAAGAAGCCGATGACGGGGTCGGCCTTTGGATTCGAACATGTCAAGCACCGCCGGACTCGATCAGGGTGTTTCATGTGCCGCAGTAGGCGGATCAAGGTATACATTCCATGAATGAACACAATCCAACGTTTTGAGGTACAGGAGTTGCAGCACTGACAAGAATCCTCCGTCCCTGTTGTGAATCGTCAGTGCGATGAGACTCGACCAATGTGCGAACGTAAGCCCCCCCCCGCGAACCGACCTCCTCTCCATCCTTCTCACTTCACCTCACCTCTTCTCTTCTCTTCTCTTTTTTCTCTTTAGGAGGACAAGCTCGGGCAGAGTGTTGACTCTCGGACAGGTTGCAAGAAAGGCAATCGAGATTGCGTGTACCCTGATCCTCCGACCTCGAAGAGCGCCAAGTCAAAAGACGGTAGAGGCTCGCCGCAGAGGACGAGCCCGAAATCATCCAATGAAGGCGAGAATGGCGACGACGACCAAGACGCGAAATCTTTGAATATAATCATGGACGAAGATGACCCCCTAGATTCTTCGCCTGACCGAAATTCTGACGGCCAAATATCAGACTGCTGGACTCGGGGCTCCTCTATCCAAGGCTCTGTCAGACGTGAGAGTGCAGACGGTCTATCGCAGATCACGAGTTTGGAGTTCTGCCCTTCCATTTCGAACGACCATGGTTCGACGCCAGGGCTACCCCTTGATCCGAGGATTCCGACAGAAGGATATGCAGACTGGTCACATCTTCCAGCAGATTATCAGCACTATCTCAATTACTTCGTGGAGAACATCACCAGTTTTCATTATAGCATTTCACATGATGAAGAAAACTTCTTTGGCAGGATATTACCTTGTTTAGCAGTGCATCACGAGCCTCTGCTCAACGCCGTCGTTGGCTTTTCTGCTTATCACTCGACGTTACGGGACCCGAACGGAAAGCTCCAAGAGTTCTTGAAATATTACAACAGGAGTGTCACGTTACTCCTGGAATCGATCAATACCAAAAAAATGGATAATGTGTTGACTCTGGCGACTATTCTTCAACTTTTGACTATCGAGGCAAGTGTCTGCTTGGAGACGAGCCGACGATGACTGGAACTTTGTCTGACTCTTTCCAATAGGAATATTTTGGTGACTGGATAAATCTCATGGGGCACCAAAAGGCGGCCTTTCAAGTGATTCGCAAAATCTTCAGCCCCGAATCCGTCCTGTACACTGTGATTGGTAGAGCGTGCCTCGATTGGTATACCAGATATGACTGCTTTGTCGCGTTGATGGGTGGCTTCCCGACAGACCTGCCCAGGGAATGGTTTCACTCGATGAACGATTATCACCGGTGCCGTGCGGTCGCCAACCCCGACGACTTGAACTGCAAAATTAGCCTTCGCTCTACCGAATTGCGGGCCATATCATACGACATGTCCATGCTCTATGCTCGTGGCGGCCGCGGACAGATTGCCCCCGAAGAGTTTGCACAAGAGCATTCGAGAATCACCGAAAAGTTGTTGGAGTGGAAGTCAACCTGGAATGGTATTCTTTTGCTGCCCGAGTACCTCGTGACGGATTTTTCCTACAGAAGAACGCCCGACCCGGACGACATTGTGGATCCGTATATGCCCGGTCTACTCTACAGGGGGCCTCTGTTCACCAACACACTTATTAACACGGAGTGGGAGTCCATCATGATTATGCATCTATCACAATCCTTAGATATCCCGGCGGAGCAAGTGTTTCTGGAGATGGCAAAACACGCCTACGCCATCTGTCAATACTTCGAGGCCGTGGAATACTGGCCGCTGAAGCCGAAGGGGGCGCTCATTCCCTTGCAGTGCTGTGTCTCCCTGGCGTCTCTCTTCCTGCCCCGAGACTCTCGGCATCAGATGTGGGCTCGTCGAAAACTTGCCTTGATGGATACGATGGGGTAAGTCTTCATCACCGGCCTCCTTGTCCTAGTCTAAAGCCCGTTCAACATGTGGAACCAATTCTCTAAAGGAAGACGAGTCAACAGTTTTATATGCCCGACCGCACAACGCCTGAAAATGGCACAACTGTTTCGGGACCCTTCCTGCGCCCACTGGTGGCTGCCAAACGACGAAGGGCTGACTCCCGTGCTGCATGCCGTGCGAGCATTTGCCGATGAAAGAAACACGGCAGCCGTCAATGCTCAGTACGAGAACATCCGAGAGGTACGCCATTTATTCGCGAAACTGGAATCTGCCGAGGCGGCCCTCACGCAAGCCGGCCGTGGAAATCGGCCAGCATGAAACACGTCCGCTACATGGCCCGAACATCCAACGCCCTTGGCCACGCACGAGACAAGTCGGGAAGAAAATGCAGCATACCGGCTCGCCCGCCAACTTTTTTTTTTTTTGTCACACGGGCGACAGGTGAACACAAAGAGCGCAAGTGCGGGGGGCAAGAAAGAGACATGTCAGGGGTTATTACACTCGTCTTGCGTCTTGTACGAGTGCCACCAACGACGGGGTAGACCAGGAATTGGTGCCCAAAACATTTTCGAACAGATCAGACTTCCGTCTGCGATGCCACTTTGGCGGTCGAGTACCGCGCCCGTACCGACGAGAAGACAGGTCCAGTTCTACACGCATGTACTAATATGGCGAATGGAGTTCCAACCGAAAAAAAGAAGAAATAAAAAAAAACAGAAATAAAAAGAACAAAACCAGTGAATAGAGGATATATATTGTAAAAAAAGCACATGCACCCCTCGCCAAACGAGGAAATACATGGGACCCCCACCCCCTCGCCGCCGTTGAACAGAACGAGCCCTAAATTATTTCATGATATCCTCCCCTTTGACCAAGTGTTATTTTACAAGCATGTCTATGGCCCTTCCAGAAAAGCGTGTCAAGAGATGATTAAAATAATAGTGCAGCTGTAGAAATCCACACCCCACGGGCGTTGTTCTAGCATTTCTCGCATGTACAGGAGCCACCCGATGCGCTGCTTTCCACCAGGTACCATGCCATTACGTGAGGTGGTGAATGAGACCAGAATGTAGAATGTAGAAGGATGAATGGAGAATGGAATGACGAAGCGATGAGGACGATATGATGTTGTCTTTAGGAACCAGCTCTTGTAACTAATCACATCGCATCACAAAAAGGGACCTTCACTCCGGGTCCATAACCTGGCCTGACTCCCCGGTCATATCCTTTGTCTTGATGTCGTCTGTCTGTGACGCATTCTCCTTGTCGGAAGAGTCTACATGCTCGGTTTTGCTGGACGTCGCCATGTCTGTGGACTCGTGTTGAGGCTTTGTTCCGGAAGTGTCTTGGGGTTCATCCTCGGGATTGTCTTCTGCAGACTCGGATGGCTCCAATGGGGCTTCGTAAACCTCGGCCGGTTGTGGTTCTGGCTCAATGTCCGAGGGGATTGATGTGACGCTTGGCAATTCGTCTCCCGCAGCGGGTGATTCGGCTTCATCGACCACCGTCTCATCCGCCAATGAATCCGAGTCTGCTGATTCCTCTAGCGTTGACGCATCAGCTTCCGCTTCGGACTCGGCACTGTCTTCCAAGTCTTGAGATCCTGTCCCGGCCACGGCGGACTGCTCCTCCACGATGACAGGCACCTCTGCTATCTCCGACTCCTGGTGGCCCGGAAGACGGATGTCTCGCATCTTGCCCGAGACATGCTCTGTGTCCTCCTCGTCAGTCTCCAGGACCGTTGTGACCGCACTTCCTGTCGACGGACTGCTCCTGATGTGCCTCCGGGTATTGGTGCGACCGCTTGGATGCAGGCTGTCATCGTCGGGCAATACACTCTGCCGTTGCTGAGACGGTGGCTTCAATATGACCGGAGGAGGTTTTTCCACCACTTCAGATTCAGCAGGCGTTCCGGCGAGTCCCTCTGCCTCCGGAGGAAGCTTGTAGTTCTCGGCTGGTAGCAAATCGTACAGATCGCATACCGTTTTGAAGAGTATGTACAGCCCGCTCTGGCTCTCTACGAACCAAAAAACACTGCGATGTTGGAACCAGGCATGCGCAAAGATCCTATGAAGCCTTCTGAATACATTGACGAGGCTCTTAACACCTGCATTTTTGCTGTGAGCGTCGCTGAGAACGGCAAATCTGCTAGGAAACAGCTTCTGGTCCGAGACAACGTTGGCCGCCCAGTCGAGTGTGTGGCAGCAGTAGTCGATGGCGCAGCAACTCTTGGGCTGCTCATGAACGGCGCAAAGAAATTGCCACTCTGACGCGCGCATCTCCGGACAAGTCGTGGCGCTACAGGGTGGTGTATCGAACAGGAAGCCCACGATGAGGGAGTTGCATTGGGAGATGAGAAATCGACAGAGCTCGTAGAGCCAGATGGTACGATCGATACCAGAGAAGGGTGTGGCAATCAGGAGAGCAGCGTCGCGAGTTATCGCTCTCCTTTTCGAGTCTGTGTAGTGGTAGTGAAGAGCGGCGAGATGCTCCTGAAGCTGGAATGCCGAGTCGAGCTGCAAAAGGCAGACTAGATTAGCTTGATGTGGTCAGATTCCCTGGCGTAGTATTCCGCTCTGTCTCTCTTCTCTCTCTCCCCTCCCCTCTATTTTCCTTTTCTCTTCTTTTTCTCTTTTCTTTTTCTCTTTTCTCTTTTCTTTTTCTCGTTTCTTTTTCTCTTTTCTTTTTCTCTTTTCTCTTCTCTTTTCTCTTTTCTCTTCTCTTTTCTGCCTCTTCCTGCTCTTTTCATTCACCAAACCCCCAAGTGACTCTAAATCTTTTCGCAACTTACCTCGCTGAGAGGCACGAGTGGAGGCCCGGCAGCCATATCGGCAGCTTTCGTTCCTGGATGAATGCGACGCTTGGCATTGGCATCCAACACAGACTGGTCCATCATGGTCGCATGGGGATTTGCTGGTGCTCCGCCAGAGGGTGAATTAGGACTGATTTGAATCTCTGCTGGGGGAGGTGGACTCGGCAGACGAGGCGAGCTCGGACTCGGAGCCAGGGCCATTACTGGCGTTTGCTCGAGAGGGCAGCTGTCGATATGCGGGATTGGCGGAGATGACTTGGACAAGACGTAGTCGAGTTTGGTCGTACTTGAGATGCAGTGTAGAGATAAGCCCAGCTCCGTGATAGGCGCATCTATATTCTGTTTGCACCTCGCATTCGGGAACTTGCGAAGTACCACCGTACCAGGCTAGTTACCAGTACTTAGGTAGGTACCTATCTGTTCAAGGTGGATACGAGCGGCTCAGTGGGGCGTGCCTTCCGGCATAACTTTTGGTAGGGATTGCGGTGTTGGCCCGCTTTTTTCTGTTCTCATTTTCCTTTTTTTTTTTTTTTTCCCTTTTTTTTTTATTAACTTCCCACCCCTCGCCTGTCCTAACTTGTTTCGATCCCTCGGCTGTCCGAAGAAACCCACACTGCTAAAACGTGTGTCCTATTTCGTCATTGTTCTGTTGAGCCTTAAGCTTTAATGCAGTCATTTGTACACCCAAAGGAAATGTAAACCTGTCGCATACTCTCTGATCCAGTCGTCGACCCTTGTCATCGCTTTCGCAAACACGATGTCCTCTTTAATTATGGACTTTGATGACGATGCTCCTCCAGAACTAGTTGACGCTACGGGGCAGATTCAGGAGGAAACTGAGGAAGCTACTGTGAAAGTTCCCATTACGATTGTGACTGGTTCGTAGTTCTTCTTGATTTGTATTCAATCCATCTCTATAAGGTTGACCTGAAACGATTGTCTGATTTCCTTTGCAGGGTACTTGGGTGCTGGAAAAACAACACTGTTGAATTATATCCTCACAGCCCAGCATGGCAAGAAGATTGCCGTGATTATGAATGGTTGGTGGAGGTGGAATACATCTTTAGCCCTTCTTGATTTTCGTATTTTGATGCTGTGAAGGAGACTTTTCTGACAGTCGAACCGATGTTTCGCATTCCAATCAGAATTCGGGGACTGTAAGTCCATACTGATAAATGACGCATACCTCACGAATCTCAACTCTAACTTGAGTAGCACTGGACATTGAAAAGTCGCTTACCGTCAATCAAGGTGACGAACGGGTTGAGGAGTGGCTGGATGTGGGGAACGGCTGTATCTGCTGTTCTGTCAAGTAAATGACTCTTGCATGTGCCAAAAAAAAAGGACTCGTTTTCTGGTTCTAACGTTGATAGGGATACCGGTGTCAACGCCATTGAGTCTTTGATGGAAAGAAAGGGCGCATTTGATTATATCCTACTTGAAACGACCGGTCTTGCAGACCCGGGCAATATTGCCCCCCTTTTCTGGGTCGACGACGGCTTGGGAAGCACCATATACCTTGACGGTATAGTCACTCTGGTGGACGCCAAGAATGTGTTGCGAAGCTTGGACGAACCAACAGAGGAAGTTCCAGGCCACGACGAGCACGGTGATCACGGGCCGCTAATGACCACAGCTCATGTCCAGATTTCTCATGCTGATGTTGTTGTGATCAACAAGTCAGATCTTGTGACAGAGGACGAGCTAGAGCTGGTCAGGGCCCGAATCCAGTCCATCAATCGTTTGGCTAAGCTACATATTACCGAAAAGAGCGTAGTCCCTCGTCTTGAGGGCTTCCTGCTCGATTTGCATGCCTACGACCAGTTCGACGACGCAGATGAGCGTCCGAAAGGTCACAGTCATCTAGATCCTGTGAGTAAAATCCTCGACATGCTCTGGCCAAGATACCAGAAAGCACAAGCTGACTATTCAGACAATCTCGACCATGTCCATACCAGTGCCACGTCTTCATACCTCGAAGTTGAGTGACGTGGACAAATGGTTGCGCTCCGTTCTTTGGGAAAATATACTTCCAGAAAGCCGTGGCAAGAATGACTTTGAGATTCACAGATCCAAGGGCCGTATTGTGCTCAATAACGGCAAGGCAAAAATGCTGCAGGGTGTACGAGAGGTTTTTGAATTAAGTGATGCGCCCCAGTCAGGAGAGGTGCTGCCGGAAGAGGGCAAAATTATCTTTATAGGGAGGAACCTTTCAGAGGCAGATTTTGTACAAAGTTTCAATCAGAGTATCTGTTAGAGATTAGACATACAAAGATCCGTTGAGAAGAGGGCTGGCTACATTCGCGCCTATATGACGAAGGTTTCTTCTTCTTCTTCTTCTTCTTCTTCTTCTTCTTCTTCTTCTTCTTCTTCTTCTTCTTCTTCTTCTTCTTCTTCTTCTTCTTCTTCTTCTTCTTCTTCTTC
>SRPY01000025.1:0-122001 GCA_018360145.1 Claviceps africana | reverse complement strand
GGCCCGCGCCGGATGCTGGTGGTGATGCAGCAGCAGCCGTGGCCGGCGCGCCCGTGTCGGCGGCGCGGCGAGACGGCCGAGTCCATCGACAACCGTCCCGCCGACGGCGCGTTGTGCGACGTTGGCGGCTCGCATCGTCGCCAACATGGTTGCCGAGAGGGATTTGCTGACGGCACGAGAACCAGCCGGGCTACCGGGCCCTTTGCTTTGCTTTGCCTTGCTTTGCCTTGCTTTTCTTTCTTCTTTCTTTCCTTTTTTCTTTGCTTTTCCCCCTTGCTTTTCTCACACGACGAGCACAATGTAGCTGCGCGCGACAACCACAACCACGACCACCGCCGCGTCATGGACGTCACGCATCATATTCTCCCTCGGCTTCTCGCTCATACCCGCTCATCCGGACCTCGGCGCATCCTCGTTGGCAGCTTCCGCTGGCCCGCATGTGGGGGGGTTTTCTCTTGATACTTTTTGGCATGCTCACAATGATTGGCCCGGCGCAGGGGGAAATCGGGAAATCGGGAAAATGGCGCGACCACACATGCCTGCCAGACATGATGCCACGTCAGGCCATGCCGGGCACCTCGAGGAGTGCCTCCCGAGTCCTTCCCTTGGCCCGTCTGCTCAATACGGTCATCATGTGGTGATATCACAACTTTGTCTGCGCAATGGCGGCACCTTGGCGGGGCGTAAAGACGACCAGACTCTATTCATCATGTCCTCTTCCGTCTCAACTGGTCCACCCGTCCATATTCCCCTCCTCCTGTCCGCTATCTGTTTCGGTTGCTCGACCACCTCTTCACCATCACCTCCCTCACGCGATAGAGCTTCAACGCCTCTACATAACCCTTCTCCAGCGCCGCCTCAAACTGCGGCCGAGGCGGCACATCCACGTACACCAGCACCAGACTCTTCATGACGTGAGAGAGGACGCGGACAACGCTGTGAAGCCAATGCCACGTCTTGTCAGGCCCCCTTGTCCCCCGAGCTTTCCACCACGCATCCGAATAGGATGGGATGACGATGAGGCCAAACTCGGCGTGGTCAAACACCGGGCCCCTCGTGTATAAAAGCCAGTCCACCCCAAACTTGATACCTGCTCGCGGAACCCAGCCGAGCGAGCGGAAGTGATGATAGACTGCATAGTGAACCAGAAAATCGTCATCCGGTTCCAGTTCGGGCTCATCTGGACCAAGCCGAGGGGGAAAGTATGAGTATCGTCGAAATAGGGTGAGCAGGTCTTGGTTGGCAAGAACCCGTCCCGTTCCTGGCTCTCTGACGGACAGTGCGCCCAGACCAAATGCCAAAAAGAAAGACTCTTCCGGGGTCAGTTGAAGGTGCTCCACGTTGACAATCTCTTCCTCCGAGACCTCACCACCCGCGTCGTCTTGTTGAACCGTTGGCGACGCACGCACACCTGGCCCAACTAGACCGCCCACATGACCACCCGATGTCGGCGGCTTGGTCCTGCCATGATCGGAGAAATGTGGACTAGGGGGGTCTGCCGAGCTAAACGTTGTCGACTCTACCTGGACGGAGAAGCGAACACTTTTCTGCTGTTTCGGAAACTTCTCCTCGGTAGAGTCGCAGCATGAGCGGTCCTCTGGGGTGAGGTCGTGCCCTGCTTCGTCGAGAACGGAGCCGTCCGCATCGGATACAGCGTCAGGGGTTGCAGTTTCTGACCCATCTACATGTGTGTCGGGAAGGCTGAAGGACAAGGCCCCGCTCGATAGCGAGGTTGTATCCCCGAGTTTGACTGCTTCTCTTCCAGCGACAGCGACAGCGACAGTATGACTGGTGCTATCCAGTATTGACCTTGCCACTCTGTCTGCCTCTGAGTTGGGCAGACGCAGCAATTCCAGTGGTCCAATTGGAGCGACGACCATTGCATCTATCCCAACCACTGCCTGAGTGATGCGATTGGCAGTCGAACTTGTAATCCTGTCCGACACCGAGTTGGGAAGACGTAGCAGTTCTAGTGGTTCTACCGGGGGAGCGACGGCTGTCTGTATCCCAACTATCGTATGAGCGATATTATCAGCCGTCAACCGTGCCACTCTATCTGCCTCCGAGTTCGGCAGACGTAGCAGTTCTAGTGGTCCTACTGGGGCATCGACGGCTGTCTGTATCCCAACTACCGTATGAGCGATGTTATCGGCCGTCAATCGTGCAACTCTGTCTGCCTCCGAGTTGGGCAAACGTAGCAGTTCTAGTGGCCCAATCGGGGCATCGACGGTTTCTGCTTGTGTGCCAGCAACGCCATGACTGATGCTATCCGTCATGGATATTGAATCTCTGTTCTCTGCCTCCACCTCCACCTCCACCTCCACCTCCGGCTCTGCTTCGGAACAGGGCAGACGTGGCGATTCCAGGGTCTCGACTGGGACATCAATGACCGCAGAAGAAGTCTGGGGGGACAAAGGCGCCACTGCAGACTGAGTCGCCAAAGCCTGTGCTGAAGCGGCGAGCCGAGCTTCGTGCAGACGAGTTTGCCGGATCGCCTCCTGCTCCAGTCTAGCTCTTTCCCATTTGGCCTGAGCTCGTTCTTCACGTCTCTGTGATGTCAGGATTTCGCTGACATGAGTTTCCTGCCGACCCTTTCGGACCAGCTCACGCTTCAGCCAGTTGGGCTCGCTTCGACTCAAGCTACCTTTACCATAAAAGCCTTGCTCCCACAATGCTCTCATGGACTTTTCATCACTGATGTGGACCGAGCCTGTCGCCTCGTCCCAAACACCCTGGTGAACGATGGCCGGCTCTGCTGGTGGCGGAGAAAGGATCTGCCGAAGCCACGCATACGCCACGTTCAAGAAGGAGATGGGATTGCTGGGGTAGAAGACGGGAAGCGGGAATGTTCGGACGGGAGCGGGGAGGGCGTAAATCTGATGGATAGATGGCCCCCGTTTCTGATGGGGAGTAACGGGTTTGGCACTTTTCTGTGCCGGCGAAGCCATCACCTGCCCATTTTCTCCGGAGTGGTTGTGAATCTCAGCCATTTCGAGCTGAAGACATTTTGACTGAGGCATAGAATGGTTAGCACGCAAGACATGTCGTGGCTGCATAATAGACGAGGAAAACAGGCCATAGCGGCCATGGCTAACGAATTGCAACAGCAACTTCAACTGCGTTCAGATACCGTTGTAGTCTATAATCAAGGGCAATCATTGAGGTCGAAATGAATCGGAGTTCCTCTAAGCACCATACGAAGGTTGTCATCATAGAGCAGTAGAGACATGTAGATGGGCAGGACTCTTGAGCCGGGAGACGCCACCACTTGGCATTGGCATTGGCATTGGCAAACTTTGATGGACACACAGCATTGGCTCGTCGGCCATCAAACACAGACCTACCTTGTCTAGGACATGGTCAGCAACGCTGTTCGAATGACGAGCAGATCGAACCGAGCCCGGCACAGATCAGAACAGTAAAGCTGCCAAAATGCCAGAAGAGCGCCAGTAGTAATAAGTAAGGCAGAAAATAGCGGCCGTTGCTTTGTCGTGCGTGGGCCGAGCAAATCTCGTGGATGAATTGAAATGAAGCCGTGGAAATTGGAGAAGGGAGAGGGAAAAAAAAAAAAAAAAAAAAAAAAAAACCTTCATCCTACGTTGGAGCGGCGGCGGGAAATCCACACACCAATAGGCTAAACTGCGGCACTGAGCTCGAGGTCACATGCCTGTTAGGTTCCGGCCCGTAGCCGCGGCCGGATCCACAGCTGACTTTTTTCCCCTGTCGTCTGCTGCAGGCAATAAAGTTCAAACACGTGCATCACGGACAAGACATTGTGCTTTGTTTATTTGACGACGGGAGAGCGACAGGGCCAGGCCAGACGGCTTTCCTCTCCTTGGAAACCTTCATCCGACATGGTGGCGCGTGTCCGCGGCGCCCCGGCACTTGCACGGATCCGTCCAGGGGGGTTCGAGTCAGCCGTTATCGCAACGCATCAATTGTTCATTATACTAAGCAAGGTGTAATCTGCCGCCGTCCATCACCTTGTCGTCTACATGCAAATTTGGTCCTGCCCGTTGTGCCCGTTGTGCCCGTCGTGAGGCTCGAGGCCCTGGAAATGTGGGTAGTATCTGCTTGACTGGCCATGGTTGCCGTTCCTGCTCCTTTTTGCTCCTTCTGTTCAAATTTTTTTGATAGCCAGCCCGCAAACTAACCCCCCCCCCTTTTTTTTTTTTTTTCTTCTTCTCTTTAATCTGACTTGGCAGAGCAGACGTGACATTAAAGGATGCTGCCCAGGAGAAAACGACTGTTCTGCTGGTGACGCCGACACTGGTTCCGTTGCCGTTGCCTCCCGCATCCTCCTTGGCCTCGTCAACCTTTCCAATTGCTCGTCCCTCTCTGCCCGTGCAGTTCGTCACAGCGCCTCAGCAAAAACCTCGCCCCCCTTTGCCTTCGCATATATCTAGTGCGCCTGCGACGCATCCACGCCGACGTCGCGCTATGCTTGTTGGCACGGCCTTGAGATGCTGTCCCTTGTAGAGATCGTCGCCGCCATCTGCCTCGTCTGGGTCTCCAGTGTCGTTGTTGTTCAGGGCATCGGTGTTGCAGCCATGTACGGGACCCCATTCCGTTCGGGGCACGAGTAGAAAAAAAGATGGTTCTGGCTAACATGTCTTTTTCCACCGACAAGCTTCCGCTATTTCTCCAAACCCGGCCGGCCGTCCGTTTCGGCCACACTTGGCAAAAATGCACCCTCGGTGACCATCATTCGCCCTGTCAAGGGCCTCGAGCCTCTATTGTACGAATGTATTGCATCGACGTTCCGGCAGACTTACCCCGCCGATAAAATCTCCATTCGGCTTTGCGTTGAAGATGAGACGGATCCAGCATATCCGGTCCTCCAGCAGCTGGTCCACGACTTTCCCAATCACGATGCCCAAATCCTGATCGAGACGAGTGACCCTTTCCTGTATGGAAGCGAAGGTCGCGCCGACAATGTGGGACCAAATCCCAAGATCCGCAATCTCAGCCGGGCCTATCGCGAGGCCAAGGGGGACCTCGTTTGGATCATCGACTGCAACGTCTGGGTTGCCAAGGGGGTCTTGGGGCGCATGGTGGACAAGTTGATGGGCTTTGCTCCCGCCGGTCAAACAGCAGAGCCCTACAAATTTGTGCACCAGATGCCCATTGTCGTTGATGTAGCAGAATACGGTAGCCCAGGCGTCGAGGACAGCCAAGTGAAATCTTCACCCGCATCAGAGGCCCAAGCCATACCCGGCGCGGCCGAGGATTTGAGCGATGACAGCCTTCTCACCAAGATTGTCCGGCAAGGAGGTGGGCGGCTGGACGAAATGTTCTTCGCGACGAGCCATGCCAAGTTCTACGGCGCCATCAACACGGTCGGCGTTGCCCCCTGCATTGTCGGAAAGAGCAACATGTTCCGCAAGGCGCATCTTGACCAAGCGACCTCACCGTTGACGAACCCGATCCTGCTCAAGACGGACAACAAGGGAATGGGTGTCGATTACTTTTCCTACTGCATATGCGAAGACCACTTGATAGGCGATTTGCTCTGGAGAACGAACATACCCGGCCACCGAAATCATGGCATGGCCCAAGATCTAGTCCTGCAACCCCTCAAGAGCATGTCCATCACGTCCTACGCAGCGCGCCGTTGCCGATGGCTGCGCGCGCGGAAATATACCGTCTTGGTGGCGACTCTTCTGGAACCCGGAGTGGAATCGCTCGTCTGCTGCGCGTACTTTGCCTTTGCGCTCACGACGCTGTCCTGGTTCCACGAGAAGCTGGGCATCCCACAGACATGGTCATCCATGGGTTTCATCTGGCTCGTGGCCGTGGCATCATGGATGTTCCTGGACTGGCAGACGTTTCAGCATCTCCACTCGGGGGAGAGCATTGAGCCTGACTCGGACAGCCCTCGATTTGCGCGTGGGACATGCCGACCCGACGGGATGCCCAAACGGGTCTTTTGGGAATGGTGCCTCGCCTGGGTCGGT
Organism: Claviceps africana; assembly: GCA_018360145.1. Lineage (NCBI taxonomy): Eukaryota > Fungi > Ascomycota > Sordariomycetes > Hypocreales > Clavicipitaceae > Claviceps > Claviceps africana. The sequence continues at coordinate 116,044 of SRPY01000025.1, read as the reverse complement.
CGGGAAGTCATGGCCCTGCCTGTGTGGACGCGGGCTGTCTGGTGCGGCGCGACGGTTCGATGGCGAGGCAAGACGTTTCGCGTATACGCGGATTCATCGGTGGAGGGACTTGACGATGGGCGTACGGCGAGGAAGTCGTTGGGCGCGCCCCAGGCGGAACGAGCCAGACAATCGAGCAAAGACCGGCTGGATTAGTTAGGCTCTCGTCGCGTGACTGTTGCTCTGGTCCTATTTACCCACCCACCGAGCCTTTTTTTTTTTTTTTCCTTCCCTCCGAGGCCCTCCCTCGCCGACGACGTCATTCTTATTCCCTGTACCTACTATGCTGTATGCTACCGTACTATAGACAAATAGCAACCACGGCGTTTGTCGTGATAAAGTCGCCGCTCCCGTGCCATGATGGTATTTCCTCCTGTCTGGGTCCCCCCTTCATGTCTTGTTCCACGGCCATTTCTGCTTCCGTCACGGGTGACCCCGTCCCCGCCTGTTCCCCCCTCGTGTCTCGTTCCCGGCGCGCCAGTCCCGCCGCAGAGGCCCGAAGCATACAAAAAAAAAAAGAAGAAGAAGAAGGATGGAAGAAAAAGGACAGGCACGCGATGGGGCGTTGTTTTCAGGTCGGAACTCGGTCCTCGTGGGCGAGAGCCGCGGCGAATCGTAACACATCGCAGGGGCTGGGCCAACCGCGCCAGCAGAACGATGGGCGCTGGGACTTTTGAAGCCGCGCCATCTCCAAGCGGTTATTGTGGGGGAAAGGCGGGGGAATGCTGTAGCGTAATTTGTTGTACGGCACAATGCACACGGCCACGTGCCCAGCTCTTGTGCGTGCCAAGCGGCTTCGACGCTTGGATGGAAACCCGCGATTTCCTCTTTTCTCCCCTCGCGCTTGCTGCCCTGGAGTTGCCCGACAAGCATGGCGAGGCCTGGCTGTGCCGAATTGTAGCAGGCTCCTGGGTTCGGCTTGTCCAACCCTGTCGGCATGACGGAGCTATGGGGCTGGTTTATGCAGTGATGGGCCGTTGTTGTGCTGTTGGTCTAGGGATTCTGTTACATAAAAGAAGGAAACGAGAAGAAGAAAGGAGAGAAAGACGCAGAGAGAGAAAAACAAACCCAGGTCCGTCCATGCCACCTACACGCAGGGCTGTGAACCAAAGGGAAATGGATATCTGGGGCCGTCGCATTGTGGAAAGACTATCCCGAGCGTGTCCCATGTCCCATGGTCAGTCGTCCATCCCGTCATGGATGGCCAAAGCCAGAGCGCGGCGCAAACGCCTCATCGAATGTCGTGGCAACCTCGTGGCCACGTCGAACGCGGGCTAATGCTGCGGCGCCTACGCCGTCTGCACCTGTCCGTGAAAGGAACCTTGACAGCACCAGACGTGTCATGATGTCGCCATGGCACTCCTCTGCAGGCATGGGTCGACAGGTCTACTGTGACCCTTCGGAGGGTGCGTCAGCAGGGAGTTGCAACAACCGCTCTCCCGCCAGTCTTGTATGTGTTGTGCATTCGCCTTTTATCGCCTTTCGAAGCACAGAGAGCTTGGTCCACGGGTCGCAAGACTCACAGTGCTCACGCCATCGTGCCATCAGTCTGGGACGTACTGACAAGCATCTGCCCTGTCATTTGATCGTGCATGGCAAGATGGATCAAGATAAGAGACGGCATACCGCATCGACGAGCTTTCCTTCCCCGCATTGTACCGCAGATTGCCCTGCCCATGCTTTGCGACTACGGCCCATGCTTACTTTCCCACGTACTGCACTGTACGTAGGTACTCAAGGTATCTGCGCCAGAGTACATGGTGCGTACGAGTGTTTTCTCGACTTTGCGAAAAGTCTAAGACCTCAAATGACGTTTCGGCGTGACTCCCGTTTCTGCTCACGTCAGCCATGTCTCGTCCAAACCACGTCTGTCTGGCCGCTGTGTTGGAAACGTGCCCTCGGGGCGTTTCCCGTATTGCGACTGCAACAGAGGCCCTTCTTGCGGCCAAACGGTACTAAACATGTCGCTTGGAGGAATTGGATCTAGATCCCCCATCTCTCTCCAACGCTAGCGTCAAGTCGCGACCGTCAGGCGGCATGGGATTGTGGGCGTACAGCAGACAGGGCGATTGCTATTCGTATTTAAAGTTTTTTTTTGTTTTTTTTTTTTTAAAATAGATTTTTTTTGTCTTTTCTCCCCGATCATCCTGCGCCCGGCTTCGTCCATGTGTCACGAGATGTATGGAAGCATGGACCTCACATCGGGCATATATTCTCCGCGTGCCCTGTCTGTAGACTCGTAGAAGCCCTGTCATACTCCCATGTCGACGCCGACCGTTCTTGTCTTCTTTTTACAAGCCACATCAGCCCGACCTAGACGATTTAGAGGCGTCGTTGTTTGCCCGCTGCCGTAGCCTCTTGATCAACATCAGTCTTGTCCATCTTCGTTTCTCTTGTTAAGGGACTTCGAAATGGCATCGCGACAAACGGAGCCAGCTGACCCCTTGGCCGTGGGTATTGTCGCTACTGCCAGACAGTCATTCCGTGACCTGTTCGTCTGGCGCCAACGAGTCGTTCTCTCCAACGAATATGGCGAAACTCGTTGCGAGTGGAGAGAGCCCGATCGCTTCGTCAACCCAGTCAGTCTTTTTGCCCAGTTGTCGGCCAAAAACTGGCTCTTCTTCATCGTCGGTTTCTTGTCGTGGACGGCCGATGCATTCGACTTCCACGCGCTCTCCATTCAGACCACAAAGTTGGCCGACTACTACGGCCACTCCAAGACTGATATCACCACCGCCATCACCTTGACGCTGTTGCTCCGTTCTGTGGGAGCTGCCATGTTTGGTCTGGCAGGTGACAAATGGGGTCGAAAATGGCCCATGGTCGCCAACATGTTGATTCTTGGTCTCCTTCAGATTGCGACTATTTATTGTTCCACCTTCTCGCAATTCTTGGCAGTCCGAAGCTTATTCGGATTGTTTATGGGAGGTGTCTATGGCAATGCCATTGCCATGGCTCTCGAGCAGTGCCCGTAAGTGCCTTTTCGCGCAACTCTTCGTGGTCCTTGATACGCGACGGACGCTAACTTGCTTGTTGTTCTGGCTTAGATCAAACGCTCGTGGCTTGATGTCGGGTATTTTGCAGCAGGGATACTCCTTTGGGTACGTCCTGGCGGCGTGCGCCAACCTTGGCGTCGGAGGCGGCACCGATACTTGGAAGACTGTCTTCTGGATCGCTGGTAAGTCGTCATCTTAGCTGGTGTTTCTCGACCCTGCGTGTTGTCTCGGAGTGTGCGGCTGACAACAACCCTTCCTCTTCTTCTTCTTTATTCTTCTGCGCCCTCATCAACAGCCGGGTTCTCCATTGTGATTGGCCTCGTCCGCATTCTCTTTCCCGAGTCACAGCAATTCCTCGACGCCCAAGCGCGTGGCAAAAAGTCCAGCAGTCCCGGCGCCTTTTGGCGTGAAACCAGAACTATGCTTGCAAAAGAGTGGAAGATGTGTGTCTATTGCACCATTCTCATGACCTGGTTCAATTACTACTCCCACACCTCCCAGGACTCGTACACGACCTTCATGCTCACCCAGAAGGAGCTCAAAAATGGCGGAGCATCCAGGGCGTCTATCCTGATGAAAGTCGGCGCCTGTGTGGGGGGTACCATTATAGGCTATGTGTCACAGTTTTTTGGTCGACGACGAACCATAATCTGCTCCGCACTGCTGTCCATCTTCATGATTCCCGCATGGATTCTCCCTCGAAGCGAGCAGGCGCTCAGCGCCACCGGCTTCTTCATGCAATTCTTTGTCCAAGGAGCCTGGGGCGTGATTCCCATCCACTTGAACGAGCTTTCCCCGGCGGCGTTCCGATCTACATTCCCCGGCGTCACTTACCAACTTGGCAACATGATCTCCTCGCCATCTGCGCAGATTGTCAACGCCATTGCGGAGAATACCTTTGTTCGACTGCCCAGTGGGCACCAGGTGGAGGCATATGGCCCGGTCATGGGCGTGGCAACCGCCATCATTGCCCTTGGCATTGTGGTCACCACCATGGTCGGTCCCGAGAGGAGAGGACGAGAATTCGAGGACAAGATTGCTAGCTCCAGTAGCGACGTGTCGTCAACCAAGGCGTTGGAAGTCGAAGACGAGGAGAAAGGTAGGATGGAGATGCACGATCTAAAATGAGTAGGAAGAGGTGAGAAAAGGAGAAGACGATGAGCCGAGGGAGACCAAGCTGAGAGCATCAGTAAAAATGTCCAACGAGAAACGAGTTGTAATTTGTCTTGTTTGATGATACATAAAATTGTTTGCCTCTCAAGGTTCTTCAACGCACGAGCAGAAATGTCTGGTCGTCGGCAGCAGTCACCACTGGTCGCTCCTACCCCAGATGGATGGAACCTTTGTTGCAAGCGTGGGGAGAGGGGGGGACAGGGGGGACAAAAGCGCAAAGATGATGAGCAGCCATCCACCGCTTCTCTACCATAGATATCCGGCCAAGAAACAACCCCCCCCCCCCCCCACGGGACGATGTTGAACCATGCATCTGATCGTGTGAATCAAGCGACTACTGCGTAATTTCTGTCCCGGTTTTTGCGAATCGTGGCAGCTGCCCGACCCGTGCCTGCCCTGCAATGCAGAGTGCGGAGTGCGGAGTGCGGAGTGTAGCCCGCCCATTCATGGCTGTTCCTGAGAAATAGCCCAAGCCAACCCCACCCAGCCTCTCTGCTTATTCCTCGAACTCACCGCCCACGCTAGGCTCAGCCGACAGGCTACCCCACATTCGTCCGTCCCGCCCAAACCACTGTCCTTTCTGCCATGACATGCAACGACAACGACGCTTCGGTTCCCATCCAGACTCACGTCTTGACGCCCTTGGCTTCCCCGGAAAACAGCGCACAATGTCGTCGCGTTCTGCCAAATCACCGGCGGGCGCCGCATCCTCCGACACTCGCAGCGAAATCAAGAAGCCCAAAAAGAAGAAGGTCCTGCTCATGGGCAAGTCCGGATCCGGAAAATCCAGCATGAGAAGCATCATCTTCAGCAACTACATTGCCCGAGATACGCGACGACTGTAAGCCGCCCTTTTCGCTTTCTGCTTTTCTTTTCTCTTGTTACATTTTCCTTTTTTCTTCTCGTTCTCTCCTTCTCTCCCTCGTCGTCTTCATTGGAAAAAAAAAGACCCCTCCCCCCCCCCAAAAAAACCACATCTAATTTGCCTGCATCGACTCTTACCGCCTTGTCTAGTGGCGCAACAATCGACATTGACCTTTCGCACGTCAAGTTCCTCGGCAATCTGACGCTCAACTTGTGGGATTGCGGCGGGCAGGAAGCCTTTATGGAGAATTATCTCTACCAGCAGCGCGTCCACGTCTTCTCCAACGTCGGCGTCCTCATCTACGTCTTCGACATCGAATCGCGCGACGTCGACCGCGATCTGGCAACCTACGTCTCGATTCTCTCGGCCCTGCTGCAGTACTCGCCCTCGGCCAAGATCTACATTCTCGTTCACAAAATGGACCTCGTGGTCCCGTCGGGCCGGGAGCACGTGTACGAGGAGCGCGTACGCATCATCAAGCAGAAGACCAGAGACTTTGTCAAGTCGGTCGGCGGAGACGCCAGCAGGATCGAGCTGAGCCCCTTTGCCACGTCAATCTGGGACCAGAGCTTATACAAGGCCTGGGCGGCCATCATTCACGACCTGGTCCCGAACCTGGCAATCATAGAGAGGAACCTAGCCGACCTGGGCACGGCCATCGAAGCAGAGGAGCTGTTGCTCTTTGAGAGGACCTCGTTCCTGGCCGTGTCGTCGTGGACGTCGGCGGAAGGCCGTCGCAACCCCACCGAAGACAGACTGGAACGCATGTCCAACGTCATGAAGCACTTCAAGCAGAGCATCTCTCGATACACGGGCACCCCCAGGAATGCAGAGCAGTTCATCCGCATGGAGCACAAAGCCGGCCTGAGATTCAACCTCTTCATCCTCAAGTTCACAACCAATACCTATCTGATGGCTGTTCTGCCGCCGGGCGAGGCGCGCTTCAACGCGGCCATGCTGAATTGCCAAATCGCCATTGAACACTTTAAATTCCTAGATGCCCCTGGCTCCGGACCTTTCTGAGCGGGCGCCAAGGTTTATTTTGGATTGCATTCCTCCTCCATACGAAGCAGGCGAACGTTTTGTTTCCCCCGATAAAAAATGAAAAATGGTTTTTTTTTTAAAAAAAAAGAAAACAACCAAAAATAAGCTTTCAACTCATCCCTTTCTTCTCTTGGCGTCACGGAAATAAAAATGATACCATCTAGTTTTATACAAGTGCTGGGAAACATTGCAAGCGCATGAATGACCGGGACTGTCGCAGTAATGTCTTTACCTGTGCCATCTAATAGGTAGCCACAGTGGATGGTAGGCAATCCCGAAACGTCTTGCACTAGATTGGCATGGCAAAGTGGTTCGTATCTGCCGGATCTCACTGTGCTCATTCATATACATGCATACATGCATAGGCGTGCAAGTGGTTTTTTTTCTTCACACCATGTCACCTCAGTAGTCTAGCTCTACCTCGACCAAAGCGAAGCAAGGTTTGAAACGCCTAGTCCGCCAAATAGACCATTTGTGTTTCTCCTTTGAACACAATCAGGCAATGGTTTTTTTTTTTTTGTTTTTTTTTTTAAAAAAAAACATCTGTCTTACCGCCAAGGTCTATTCGCATCATTGTCCACAATTGTGCATTTCTCAACGTTTCATGCCCACTTGACTACCGCCGTCCCTCCCTTCTTAAACTCTGGCACATCTGCCAAGACCAAGTCCATATCTGTGTGCTCTTTGCTGGGGAAAGTCGTGGCCAGCACCCAAGGTCGGCTGGTGATGTCCGATGACGCGCCTCGAACGAATGCGTAAACGTCCCCAATGGTGTTGGTGGTGTTGAAGCGAGCAGGTAGCCTTGTTCCGTTCGGCAATTGGATTCGGATGGTGATGGTCGGCTGCGAGGAGTCAACTACGCCCTCTTGGGCGGTGGCTGTTGCCGTCGTTGTTGTCGTTGCTGAGGACGATGACGGTGGAGCAGCGGCAGCTGCGGCGGCCGTACTCGAGGTACCCGCGCCAGGCACAGGACTTCCCAGGCGCTGGCCAGCACCAGAAAAGGGTTTGTATTTCTTGGGCGGGGGCTTGTAAGGAGTGTCATGCTGGTGCAGCTTGACATCTACTGGCTGATCACGCTGCACGTTCATGAGATGAAGCGGAGCTCGACCAGAACGGATCATTTGCAAATCTGCCTGATTGGCTGGGTCGTCAAATCGGCGCAGCTCGCCATCGTCGATGCTGAATCCGTCCTGCCAAATATGCAGTAATCGCTCTTGGGGATCGCCGCCCGCTGCCCGAAAAGCGCCGACAGGATCTGGAATGGACCGACTTTCGACGCCTTCACCCCCCAGAGTGACGCCCGTGCCGCGAAAGCGAGACGGGCCGGCCGCACCGGCTTGTTCTGGAGTAGCGTCCGGGCGAGAAGCATTTCTGTAAACGATCACTTTAGTCATTCCTGTGCCGAAGCAAGCATTCTGTGAGGGAGGCAAGAAACAGATTTTCCTCGAGGAAAAGATGGGGAGTCGTACGCTTTAGCCTTGGCTAGAATGTCATTGATGATCTTCCTTGGTCCTGCTTCCTGTTGTTTCGGGTCTTGCACTGCCAAGCCGGACTTTTCACCACCGGCAAAAAGGTTCCCGCGGCCATCGTTATCGTCGGTATCGTCATAATCGTCATTATCGTCGTCATTTTGATGAGATCCGCCCCCTCCACCGCCACCTCCTCCTAGCGATCCGAGTGTTGCGATGCCGGTCTTCTTAGGCTGTACTCTCGGTTGACCTCTAGCTCGACTGGATGACGCTGCTGCCTGAGGGGCAGGACGGCCGTCAAGTGTACGGGGGCCGGTGTATTCGGGTTCGGGCTCGCGATCGGGTCGGGAGGAGTTCGTCTGACCCGTCTGGCCCTCCATCTTTGCTTCGTCGTCATCTTGAAAGAAGCTGTCGCAGGCAGCTAATAGGTCCCACTCATTTGCATCGAGATACTGCGTTGCCTATAGTGGACTTTGGTCAACGATACTTTAATCACCCCGGAGTCTCAAGAGAATGGTAAAGTGAACCTGCTCTGGTGACGTGTTGCACATGCCAACAAACTGTTGGACTAGGTCGTGCCGACTAGGCGGCGTGTCTTGATTGTCAGCCATCGCGAACGCACGGCTTGATGCAGTTACGTGGAGCAGACTGTAGTGCAAGGATTTAGCGATTCAGATGCCTCGGTTTTACGAAGTGAAAAAGTCTAGGTATGAGAGGGACAAAAAATGGATGAGGTGTTGGCGTGGACCTCGGGCGTGGAGGATGGAATTTTTGAACAAAGATGAAAGATGGCAGCAGGCAGGAAGGCAGGAAGGCAGCGGGAAGCTCGTCACCAACCCCACTCTACATGTATACTTACTTACATTTAGATACAGGCCGTACTTAGGTACCTAGGTACCTAGTAGGTAGTAACGTGCCCACACAAAGTGGCCCGCCTCAATAGGCTTCCCCGGCAGGCACAACGACATGGAATGATTACGTAACCTGGAATGGCACGGCACGGCACGGCACTGTACCAGGTGCTAGCCGCACGGCCGAGCTTCGTCGCGGCAACAGGCAGACGTTCGATCATTCCGAATCCTCATCGCCCGTGTCGACGCCGACGCCAATTCCAACAACACCGCGGGCTCCAGCATCTGGCTTGGCTTGCAGAGAACCATGGCTTCCGAGGACCCGTCGAGCCACCTTGCCGAGTCCGGCATCACAATGCACTCCGACAGCGAACAATACTCCCCCGGCGAGGAGCTTTCCCCATCCCCCCCCACCTCTGGCTCGCCCATTATTCTCTACAAGCCACCCACGCTCTGGTCATTGCTCCGGGGCGCGGCTATAAATCTTCTATTGCCGTTCATTAATGGCATGATGCTCGGATTTGGCGAGCTGTTTGCTCACGAGGCCGCTTTCAGATTGGGCTGGGGTGGAACCAAGGTATGCGTTGATCCCGTGGGCTTTCCGAGAGCTGTAGTTTCTTCTCTGCGCCATCATTCTACCTATGCTATCTTGAGAGCTGCATTCTAGATCGAGTTCTAGAGCTGACCAACGCCACAATGGCAGGTATTCCCGATGAGCCGAAGGCGAGCTCACCCAATTGGTCCTGGTATCGAAGTTCGAGAGCGACGTCGAGTCCCAGGACCATCACTGGATGACTTGTCAAGTCTAGAATAGACCTTTGAAAGCTCTAATAATTATCGTGTTATTCGTTTTTTTTTAAAAAAAAAAACGACGGCGTTCGCTTTTTTCTTCTTCTTGGGAAAGAGGTTGGGGGGGTTGTTTGTCATGGTTCATTGGCATACCGGATTTTCATGTTGAAAGACGTTGATGCGGTACGGCGTAAATCGCACTTTGCGTGTAATCACGGAATTAGAGAATCACGCTCAAAAAGGTTCATAGAGCGGTCCAAAAACCAAATGCGATGGGGCCCATTGTGACAGCACATTTGTCAAATATCCTATTGCTGTTTCCATTCAGAAAAGAGGAACAACTATTATGAAGAAGTGGCCTGATCCTCTGGCAAACCCATGTTGGAGGAACTTACTACATGAGACACGACGAACTGTTTATTTTATGATCACCATACAAGATTACTAAATCCGCGACATTGTGTTGCACAGCCAGCTGAATGTTCATGGGAGTCCAACAAGGACTATGCTATACACGTTTTCTGAGTACGACATACGAGAAACCACCATAACGAATTGTAATTGTAATTTTCCGGACTCAGTTACCCGGCGTCCTGCTATTGAGAGTATAAAGGCTCTCTCTCCTCCTGATGTCCCGTTCGGCCAGTTGCTCGTGATGAAGAAGACCCGAAAGCGAGTACATAACGTAGTTGAATGAGTGATGCGATTAAATATATATATACAAGTATGTAAACGCGACTTAGCTGAATCATGTAGCTCCTCCATCTGGAGCCCTCTGGCATACACTTCCTCACATCAATCGCTGTTGGAACATGCCGAGTTGTTTGGCACCAGCAGTCCTTTTGACGTGGTTGGAAGGCCTGGCCACGAGATCGACCCCCGCCTTTAGGCATTCATTCAATGCTTTGATGCGACTCTTGGAGGCTCTTATTCGCGTAAGGGCTCGATGTTCAAATTCCTGCCCTTGGTGGTGCATCAATGACGTTTTGTCGCCCAGGATTCTACGTTTGGGTCACCACGTTCCTTACAGGGGCAGCCTCATTATCGATAAGCTCCAACCCGCGCTACCAGTTCGTCCGGGATTCATCCGACCTCCAATGACTCCAAAAAATTGTCGAGCTCAGAGCGGCTTTCAAACGAGGACAGCTCATGGGGAAGGACATCTCAGCTCGTCGTCCCTCGCCATCTCCCCTCGCCACCCGATTACCTGCGCCGCAATGCTTCCCTGCCGAGCCATTGTGCGCTCCGGGCCCTCATTAGGTCTGCGGGCGCAGCTCCAGGGCCAATGCGCTGTATGTCGGTCTTCTCTTCCTGCTCGCTCTGCTTGTACCTCGGGTTTTGTCTGCTTCCCCAAACCGCGAACCGAGATTCGTCGCGACGCTTCCATCTTTTGTATTGCCAGAGGAGGGAAAGAACTGACGCTGGAATTTTCCGCACAGGCTTCCCCCCGTGCCCTCTCACAACGGCTGGGCCGTGGTCGCCACCTCAGTTCCTGGGAATCAAGGCAACTGTCCGGCCTGACGAGTGCGTCCCCCTTCCGAGCGCGCAATGTCACTGGCCCCGTCATGCTAGGCGGCGTGGTGGCATCGTCACGACAATTCTCCCTTTGGGGCTTCGGCAAGAAGAAGGCGCCCGAAGACGATGCGACATTGACCTCGGCGCCTACGTCTGAAACCGCGACATGGTCAGAGGCAGTCACCGTCGAACCAGTCGATCCCGTGCCCGACAATGACCTGCCAACGTTCCCCACCGAGCCCGTCATGTCCACGACCGATGTCGACTTCTCTGCCATATCCGACATCATCAACGGACAGGATATTCTCAACATGCCCGAGCAGATCGGCTACCTGAGTGCTCTGGGGCTTGATTTCGGCTGGGGTCCCACGTCCATGATGCAATGGGCCCTCGAGCACGTCCATATCTACACTGGTCTCGGCTGGGGCGGTTCCATCATAGCCACGGCCGTACTCCTCCGCTGTATCATGTTCTATCCGCAGATCCGCGGTATGCAGTTCACCGCCGTGATGCAGGAGCTGCGCAAGGACCCGCGCTCCGATGAAGCCATGAAGCTGATGAGGCAGGCCTTCAAGAACGGAGACATGCAGGGGCGCCAAAAGGCCCAGTACATCAACAAGATGCTCAAGCAGCAATACGGAGTCAGCAATCTGGGCATGCTCTGGTCGTTTGGCCAGATCCCCTTTTCCTTTGGTCTGTTCCGTATTGTCAGCGGCATGGCCAACATTCCCGTGCCGGCCATGTCGGATGCTGGATACCTGTGGTTTACCGACTTGGCGGCCACGGATCCCTATTTCATTCTTCCTGCGGCCGGTACTGTTCTCATGATTGGATCCCTGGTCGTACGTTGAAAATCTCCCATCCCGTGACTCTATGTTCAAAATAATCCCCCCCCCAAAAAAAAAACTAAAACAAAAACAAAAACTCACACGAATAAACACCACAGATCAACGCGAAAAACATCCCCGAGAATCAATGGAAAATGCTCAAGAAACTGACCTACGTGTTCGGCGCCGTCGGCTTCATCGCTACCTCCTTCCTCTCAGCCGCCGTGAACCTCATGGCCGTGGCCCTCGGCGCCGCAACCCTCGTCACAGCCATCATTCTCAACAACGCCGTCGTCCGTCACGCCGTCGGTCTCCCGCCCCATGCTCCTCCCACCCCCTCCCCCCCACAGGCCACTTATGAGGCTCCCCGTGCCGCCAAAGCCCCTGAGACAAACCTTCGCGAACGCCTCAACACCAACCTCAACGATATGAAGAAGGGCCTCTCCGAACAGTTCAGTAACTACACGGGGTCCTACACCGGCACGGAAGAAGACAAGGCAGAGAAGAGGCGCAGGGAACTCATCCGAAAACTGGAGGAGACTCGCAAGCAACAGGAACGAGACGAATTCGAGAAAAAATACAAGGGCAAGAGGTAAAAAGGGGGAAGGAGGGGCAGTGGTTATCCGGTGGAGCGCTGACGAGATCAAATATAAGATGCCGTGTCGGCGCTTTATGCGATGAGCACAATAATCATACTCTGTACTACACTTTTGTGCGTGAGGGTCTTTGTGTATAAAAAGAGACATGCGGTAGAATACAGTTAGAGACTATGGGAGCTGGTTTTCAACGAGAATTTATTGGTGGAGGGCACATTTGATTTAGCACGGGGATGGACGGTCTGTACGATAGAGCCTATGGTGGCCTTTGGATCGAGTAGGCTGGGGAAAGAAATAAGAGCAACATTGTTTACATGCCGCGTCTTTTACAATTGCTCTGTTTCGTGGTGTTTTGGTTGAGAAAAAAAGCAGGTGAAGTATTGATGCGATGGGAGCTCTCAGCCTCCTTCACACACACACCCCTCCTTTTCTTTTCTTTACCTACTACGTGAATGGTAGGAACAGTCAAAATTTGGATATATTGAACCTGCTTCGGCATAGTTCACAAGGAGAACCAGAGGGGGGAAAAATAGATCCTCTCGTGTCGTTCATGTCCTTCATCATAGGTAATTGCGTCGAGGCTTCATCTTCACCAACACATGCCCGTCTAGTTTAAAATACGGTTCCATCGCTGTCGATCAAGATTGGCGGCTCCTTGGTGTTGGGTCGGTTGATTTCCGCTATCTCGCGACCTCCCTGATATTTCGATTAGCTTCTCAAGGAACAGTCGTTTTTTCGCGGGCGAGACGTAGGAGGCTCACCTTCCAACTACCTGCTTCCAGAAGCTGGGGCAGCGTCATTTCATTGCCGGCAAGCTCTGTCTTGAGCGCCTTGTTGACTTCGACGCAGAGAATGTCCAGCAGACCGACAGTTGCGCCTCGCCACTCCACCACCACGTCATCGCTCGGCTCAAACATTGGGGCGACTTCGACTGCTTTTGAACCGTTCCTTTTGCAGTACTCTGCGTAATTTTGAAGCCCGCGATCCATGTCATCCTTTTTCAGGTTCAGCACCCCGAGGTCTACAAACAATCCGCCGTTGCGATATTCCGGCAAGCCGGTCAACAACTCCTGTCCAGCGAAATGCATATTCAGGAGCGATTGCATCGGTTGCATGAGGGAGTATGTGAGCCATTGGGTTAGCTTGTGGAAGGGAAGAATAGACTGCCATGAGGCAGCTCCTGGGTTAGGCATGGCCTGACATGGCCATGCATCCCCTAACGACACTCCGTTCAGAGCGGTACGCGATGCCGGCCAAACGCTTCCGAGGCCGTTCATCAGGACGTTCCACAAAACAGGAAGAGGAACAATCAGCATGGATGATGCCTGTGTCGAAGGATGCGACAGAAGATGATCTACTCGTCATATTAGCACCTGATCTCATGCCCATCCGTTACTCGACACCGTCGTCCTTCACCTATCATGTTTCCTGGTCGACCGTCGGCACCAAAGTAATCAGTATGAGTAGCCAGCGCGCCGGACAGTCTGATGAGGAGGTCGGTGCGACCTTGCAGGCCGGTAAGTTCGTTGTCAGGGCGAGACTGCAGGCCATTCTTGAGTTTTTCAAGGTTCAGAGCTTGAAGTCCTCCTTTGTCGACCTGATATTTATTACTAGCACAGCTGGAGAACAAGCCCTTTGTGGCTGTCAGTAATGATGGCGATGAATGGTAAAGCTGAGGAAAAGATGAAGTTCATCGTCCTGACTGACCTCCTTGAACATTTCCAAGCTGGCAATAGCGAGACCTTCGGACCTCCGATAAACCTTGCCACTCTCTTTGCTTTTATATCTCCACGACATGCCCGCGCCAGCATCCAAGAGCACACTGACTAGGAAAAGGTCAATGAGGCGACGGCAACGCTCTGCGTTATCAACTGAGTCGGGCCAAGTCGATAGTAGATCGGCAATGCGATCGCGGCCGCCCACTGAGAAATGTTGATACCTTCCATGCCCGGGTATTGTAGTAAATGGAGCGTCATAATCTCTCTAACCAGGTTGTGATTAGTACCACGGATATGTTTTTTTTGCCGATATCCTGTGGGAAAGCACATTCTGCAAGAGACCAGTAGACCGAGGAGTGCCAAAGGTGATGGATGCAGGGCGCTCAGTCTCTGGCTCTCGCCACATTGGCAATAGTGTGTATCATGACGCTTACTCAGTCACGAAGGGGGGGATTTATGGTCAATGGTGCAATTCATACCTTGATCAAGCCAGCGACAAAGGTGACGACGTCGGGCAGCTTGTTCAGATCCACGTCGAAATGGTTCAGTTCGTCATTTGTTACCTTTTCGAGAATGATTCGGCTTCTCTCTCTCACAGCACCTAAACTCCGGAGGTACCCAACTGGGTCAAGCTCGGGGTCCGGTGGTCGAGGAAGATCGACCTTGGGCTGTTTAATTGACGGCATTGATAGTTGTGTGGTTGCGGAATTGACACTTCCTGTTGAGTGAGATGTTGCAATGGAAGGGATCCCTTTGGAGATCTTGTCCTTCCGAGAAAAAAGACGCATTGTGGTTGGCTGTCTGGCAAAGAGTCCGAAAGTCAATCAGGCGCAGGCGCAGGTGGCCAAGGAGGGGCAAGGTGCGGGGAGGAACTTTCTCAGATGGGGGAGCCGCAGAAGGTAGATGACGGATCGAGCCGTCAGCCGAAAAAGAAAGAGATATGGGAATCGCAGTGCCGTTCTTATCGTCCGTTGGTCTCACATCCGACAACACTACATTTGGTCGTACACGAGAGACTCCGGTTCGGAATAGCCAGCTCTGGAGTCGATCCAGGCTCGAATCTGAACAACACCGAAAAAAAGCAAAAAAAAAAAAAAAAAAAAAAAAAACTAAAAAAATCCGACAACGACAAACACGACAACAACAACGACCATCCAGGGGCGCAACACCAGAGAGCAAGAGCAATTCCTTATGAGTGGCGCGCGAGGTTCTCGCACAGCTCCCTCCCTCCCAAAGTCTGAGCCTCGAGGAACAGGGGCTCCCTCCTGCGGGGGCTGAATGCATATCGAACCGGGGCCCCTCAGTGGTTGAATGACGGCGTCCCGAGCTCTTCACTTGAGTCCCTGCCGGGGTTGCTGTCCCCACGGCGGATGCAAAGGGCAGGCAGGATTGCTGTGAATGAATCAAGCGCCAGCGAGTCCGCGAAATGGATTGGTCTTGGGCGGCTGTTGCCCGATTGGCGACGAGGTGACGAGCGTGGAGAAAGCGGCCTCGGGCCATCTATCAACAAACATCAACTGGTCGCGGTCTTCTTGTTTGGCTCGGGGACTGAGTCTAAAACCCCTGCATCCGCATCCACTGGGCTGCCTATGCTTTCAGCCACCACAACTCCTCATGTAACCTGTAATACTGATGATGAAGGAGCCAACAAAACGGTTGTCGCCCGCCGCTGCCTCGATGGGCATGTAGCTCCGTGTATGTTGGAGATGTTGATACTGTGTACAGTACAGTACTCGCGGTTATTTGTGATGGTGGTGGTGGTGCTTGTCGCTGTCTCCGTTCTGCAGCCTAAGTACTTATCTAGTATCTAAGTACTTTACTTACCCACCAACCTAGGTACACCTAAGTAAGTACCTAGGTAGAGGACCAACCCTGAGTAAGTACCTACTAACTGGTTAGCCGACCATAAGATGATTGGTTTCTGAAGCGACCGAGTCAGCAGTGACTGCGATACTCAGTCAAACCAGTCGAACCGGTGGAAAATCTGGATTCTGGTCTACTGGTCTAGATGCACCGTTGACTGTTGCCAGGTGCCAAGTGCCAGGTGCGAAGCAATTCGGTGTCATGCGCCTGAAGGGCCGCAAGGCTTCAAGCAAGCAATGGATGGATGGAAACCACAAGCTGAATGGCCTTTGTGATCGGTGGGTCGATCCGCGGTCCACGGTCCAGACTCCACGGGAGACGCGGAGACCACGGCCGACGGAAGCCAGGCAAGTAGCGATGTGCATCAACGTGATTTTTGGGCGTTTTCATTGTCGAGGCCATCATCGTGAGGTACCTTGCCGTCTCGACTCGGTCAGCCGGTAGCTTGAGATGTGCCGAGCTGTTTCAAGGTTCAATGTTGATACCACACGGCAGCTGTCAAGCACCAAGAGTGATCAGAACGATGAGTAATGTCGTTGCCAGGAATATTGCGCAACAAAACTCGGACCTGATTCTTGGTTGATTCCACTCTGCTCTCTCACACGACGGAAGCCTCAGCCTCGAGTAACATTGTTAGGAATGGGAAGGGGATAGGAGAGGACTCAGAGGAGTGCATGTGTGAAAGGGAAGGCATGGGCCGCGCACCTTCCCGTTTAACTCCAGGACTCGCCAGTTCGGCCAAGTTCGACCAAGTTCGACCAAGTCGAGGTATAACTCAACACCGGAAACATCACCACCACGCGAGACGGAACCCTCTTGGTCAACCGCAAATGTCGCCGCCGCATCTTCATTGATACGCTACAGTGGGTCGCAAGTAATTCCGAAACCCTTTTACGCCAAAATTGTATGCCAAAATGTTGGGCATTTACCTGGACTTGCTGCACCGCAAGGCTGGCCTGCCTGCGTCGGTGACACTAGCCTCGCCCTGGTCGTCCAGCGACCAGACATTACGTACAAAACAAACCCGGTTACCGAATACCACTAGCGGGCGGGCAGGCTCGCAGAGTGACAGGCACGCACACCTGGGTAGCTGAATAAGGGCCGCATTGTGCATGATGCAGGCTCGCAAGCCTAGCATGGCGTCTAATTCCTCCCGCCATTGCACACTCCATGGTGCAATCCATGGCGCGGACGGAATGATCGTCTGCACTGGCGAGCCGGGTGTCGATGGAGCACATGCAGCCCGCGTTCCTCCCAAGGTGGTGATCCCACCCGTGTGTCGCATCGCGTTCCCGAGGCCGGACGAAGAGCCAAGATGGAAAAGGGGCTCGTCTGCCCAGACTTCATCCCTTGTTGCCGGCGCCAGATGTCCATACATACATTTATATGTATGCATGTGTATTTTCGAGGCTCCGCATTGCTCCAGACTTTTTCATCTTTCATACGTCAACACCATGGTACCGGGCATGCCAATTTTACACGTGAATATCCGAGTCCAAAACCAACGAGAACCGGACGCCACCGCCCCGAGTACTTTGAAGGCTGTGGGACGCCCAGGGCCCAGCCGCCAACAACTGGAGTTCATGAAGGAGCTTGCTTGGTCCCGGTCTACGGCATCCCACATACGCACGCCCTGGTCGTTGGCATCTCTGCGAGTTTCTTGTTGATTAACCCCTTTTCGAGCCGCACAAGTCGTATTGTTCTGGCGTCGCAGCCATGATTTGGATTCATCCTGGCTTGTACGTGCCATGTATGGAGTGGCGGAGACAGATATAACGAGAACAACGGGCATAATGAAATGGGCCGAATTTCATGCCTTTGATCAGGGGGTCGTCGATCGGCGCGGGCGGAACGCGTGCTGTTTGAGCTCGCATTCATGTTCTGCAACATGGACGGACAGTCTGCCACCTCCAGTCTGGTCAGTGGCAGTAGGTCTGGCACCATTTACAGCATCGGCGCACTGACTCGCCGGGACCATCATATCACAAACTGATCTTCTGGACAAACCAACAACTTTCATCTGTCATTCTTCAAATCTGATACCAAGAAAGGCTGAATTTGGAGGTGGGTTCGCCTCTCGTCTTGCTCAGCACCGCCCAACAAAGGCCCTGTTAGGGTACCTCTGAGTGCTGAACCATGCCGAAATTCATGTACCAGTCTCAGTTTGCCGTCCCGCATCGGACAAGTGGCCGAAACAATCATCATGGTGACTGCGCACCTGAAGATCCGACAACTCTTCTTGAGGGCCTCTCCTTTATCCGGTGTGGGTTTTCAATCTCTTGTTTCAATTTTCCCTTGTTCTTTGTCTATTTTTTTTTTAAATTCTCTTTTTTTTCTTTTCTTTCTGTTGTGGGGTCGTAGAGCTTGCATTTACATAATGGTGCCAGCGACCGAGGCGAATGCCGCACAGTACGAGGGCATTGGTCGTTGACAAGTAAACGTGTCTTGGTCAGCGATGGGACTCAACCCGTCCTCTCTTACAAGGCATGTTATCTTGGTGGCCAGTCACCAATCCGAGGAAAGCAGAAACACGCCACGCGCTGAGATCTGCATTCCTGGCTCCATGCTGAGACGCGTTGAGGAACAGCACGGTCGTGATATAAGTACATGATGTGTTCGTGCAACGACTGGCAAAAAAGACGATGAGAAAATCCACCTGTCCAAAACACACGCCCTTCGGTAAAGCGAAGAAGCCACGAGAAAGAACAACGCAAATGGCCAAGATGAACATTCTTTTGCCAGCATCGGTCATTCCTCGCTCCAGTCACAAGCCATGTCATCACACCTTCGGATCTTTCCGTGATCTCGCAAGATTTCCACCTCATCGCACGCGTCAAGTCCCCCAAATCAAATGAACTCGCCGCCCGCAGCGTCACCACATTATTTTTCAACCCGGCCGCCACACAGTCCAATCTGACGGGCACGTCGACACATAAAGTCTCATCCCCAGCGACCGCCATGGCGAACGGGCGTGAGCATGGATTACAGGCAGGGTACGCCCCGCGTCGGCGTGGCGCTCGTGCATGATGGACCGTAGCTGGTCTTCGTATCGGACGGGACCTTCTACGCGTGTTCGAGGCGAATCAGGGTCGAGGCCGTTGCGCGGCTTTTGTACAGACGGGGGCCCGCGGAGCCTCTGCCATTTGCCTGCGGACGTGGCGTTGTTTGTCAAGTTGGCCGAGGCAGGTGATGGTGGCGATGAGTCCTTGGTCGTTTGTCGTATGGATACAAGGGACGGAGCTTGTGCCTTGCCAATGGAAACGGGGAGTCGATCATGGGAGTGAGAACTTTTACGTATATAAAAGGTCAATCAGCGGCATTGATGGCACAGCAACAATTTCGTGGCTCGTGGTACCGAGTCCGACTCGTGAATATCCCTAGTCCTCCAGTCCTGCTGATCTATATATCGAAAAAAAAGGAAATGAAAAACAGTTCAGCAGCTTTGCTCAGCTTGATTGCCACACTGTCCTTTTCGGACAACGACTTCTCGAATCGACGCGACCAATAGGCAAACCTCGTCTGCGGAGATGCCAGCCGTGGTTCGTGAATCGAATCTTGCTGCTCGCCCCTCTGGCGGGTAGATTGGTTTCTGGTTAGACCGCAGGCGGGGACTGTTGGTGGTGGTGGTGGCAGTGAAGGTGTTGATTGGAATGAATGGGCTGCACGTACATGTCCATACATCATGCATGCATGGCTTGGTCTTTCTCAAGCTGTTTTTGGACAGAAAAGCACCGGGCGTCGTTGACTCACAACATGGCACTTTTTTTTCTCTCTTTTCGACACTGCCCACGCAGATAGCAGCAAGCACCATTCTTGCTCTCTTGAGCCCGTCATACCGAACATCATACAGCATCATTGGGAAGCCGCACTTTGAAAAAAAAAAAAAAAAAAACGAAACAAAGAAAGAAGAAAACGACACAGCGACATTGGATCAAAACTAAATATTGCTCAAGAGAAGAAGTTAAAGAAGAAGAAGAAAGAAAAGAAAAGAAGAGGAAGAAAAGAAAGGCATCGTCATCATGGCCCGAGTCCTCACCGTCAGCCTCGAACCATGGCAAATCCCACAACCCAAGAAACTCTCCCTCCAACGCATGCCCTACGAGATACGCCAAATGATATACGAGTTCACGCTCATCGAGCCCCGCCTTCTGGAAAGGACACACAAGCCATCATGTCTCCAGAAGCAGCTCCAGGCAAACGAAATGAAAAACCTGCCCTTCTTCCTCACCATGGCCTGGTACAAGGCCATGACCCGGAACCAGACCATGCCCATGCCCTGGCACGAGATGTGTAGGTGGGCGGAGTGCCAATGCGGGAAGCGCACGGGTCTGGCTCTCCTGCAGACATGTCGACAGATATCGCGTGAGGCGTCGCCGGTATTCTGGTCCGGGAACACGCTGCAGTTCTTCGGCATGGAGGAGGTTGTGCACGTAGTGGACGACATGCTGCGTGCCGAACAGAGGAACCATGTCCGGTCGCTGAGTCTGCTGGTCGAGGATTCGTACCTGCATAGGCCGCTGTTTGCAGGATGGGAATCTGCGGATGCTGGGCTCCTTGCGGGGCAGTTTTGGATGGCGGTGGGACGGTGCCGCGGTCTGGAGCGCTTGGAGATTCCTCCGTTTGCTCTGCGTGCAGCAGTTGGGCTTCCGTTGGAGAAGCCGGCGTGCGGCAGCGACGATGATGGCCCGCTTCGTCTGTTGGGATCGAAAGTATCGAGTGTCAAGGTGACGCAGTTCATACCGTTTTTCGTGTCCTCGCTCTGGGTGACACGGAGTTATTCCCCGCGATTCTATGCGGACGCCGTGATTGCCGAGTGTTCACATAACGTCTTATTGCAAGATGTCTGGACGTCCGAGACCATGGATGGGGTATATCAGCGGCTCAGCTACAATTTCAGAGTCCACGTCGAAACGCTGGTCAAGACACGATTCTTGGGCGCCACGCATTCGGCCCGGGACAGTTTGGATGACACGTTTAGGCTGGATCCTAGTCTACACCAGCATGACAATGTGCGCCATGTTGTCTTGCCGACGGGGGTGCGGACAAAGATTACGTTCTACGGATTGCCCATCAGCAAAGCCACGAGGCTGCAAATGGCCCGACAGAAGATGGCGCAGGACTCGGCGCAAAGGGAGAGCAATGGCCTGTCGCTTGCCCAGCGTGAGGTTGTGCAGCGGGAAAAGAAGAAGAAGAGCGCCGCGCAGCTGCACAGGGACGTACAAGAGGATGTCGATTATGAGGAAGTGCTGGTAGAGCGGAGACTGCGACGTTCGCGGCTCAAGGATGAAGAGCGGGCCGACGCAGAGGATCGAAAGAGGAACATGCTACAATCGACCGAGGAGGCTGCAGAGGTCAGATCCCATGAGAGAAAGAGAGTCCGGCCAAGAGCAGGGGAGGAGTGTGCTGCGCCGTGATTCTGCCAAAGTTGATGGTACTGCCGTCGCATTTGCTTATTGGCATCATGTCCCGCTCTTCATGTATCCTAACACGCCGCTCTTGGAAATCACTAGTGGAATTCAGCATTCATTTATTCAGAATAGATACGACGAAAAAAAAAAAAGAAAAAAAAAAAGAAGAAGAAGCCATGGCGCATCGCTTTCTAAGTAATACCCCGAGTCCGGCTGGTGAGGGTCGATCTGCCTTTACCCCTTCCTAGAGGACGATGACCAGGATGCGAGCTTCGATGAGACACGATGTCCCTTGACTCTTTTCCAGACATTATTTTGCAACCACTGGTCTACATGGACGGTTCTCGCCCCGATCCGCGAGCGCAACTGGACCCCTTCAGCTTTCTCGGTTACAGTGAATGACGCTTAAATCAAACTATGAATCTCCATAATGATTAGATGAATCGAAACTCGCCGCCGGGGGGAGGGGGACAAGAAATCCACCAACCTGGTAGTTCACATGGGCCCAATCCTCCGCTTCACGCCATCAACACAACGACTGTGTCGATTGTCCTTTTTGAGTCTCCCTAGGCCCTGAGCGACAATGGGGAACGAGAGGCTTGTCACTGGGGTTTTTGTAACTGTCTGTGACTGTCTGTGACTGTCTGTGTGTGTCTCTGTGGTTGTTGCTTGTTGCCTTTGCCAAGTCACCTCTAGGACATGCTTAGGCGATCAGATCAGCCACGTTCATGGGCATCTCGTCGATTTGGGTCGAGTAGTACACTAGACACGGGTCAGCATGGTTTCGAAAATCACAAATGGGCAAATGGATGCAGAGTCTTACGCTCAATGTCGCGCAGAATGCGAACGTCTTCGGTGGTAACGAAGTTGATAGCAACGCCTTTGCGACCGAAGCGACCGCTTCGACCGATGCGGTGGATGTAGTTTTCACGGTTGCTGGGTAGATCATAATTGATGACCAGGCTGACTTGCTGCACGTCAATGCCACGCGCCCAGACATCGGTAGAGATCAAGACGCGGCTGTTTCCCTGTCGGAAGTCCTGCATAATGCTATCCCGCTCCTTCTGTGGCATGTCGCCGTGCATGCTGCTCACTGTGAAGTTGGCCTCGCGCATCTTGTCGGTGAGCCAGTCGACCTTGCGTCGAGTGTTGCAGAAGATGACGGCCTGCGTAATGGTCAAGGTGTCATACAAATCACACAGCGTATCGAATTTCCAGTCCTCCTTCTCCACAGCGATGAAATATTGTTTGAGTCCCTCGAGCGTCAACTCGTCACGCTTGACGAGGATTCGAACCGGATCCGTCATGAATTTTGTCGTCATGTCCAGGACGTCGTAGGGAAGGGTCGCACTGACGACCACAACTTGCGTGGCCGGGGGTAGATATCGATAAACGTCGTAAATCTGCTCTCGGAACCCTTTGTTGAGAAGTTCATCCGCCTCGTCGAGAACGAGCATCTTGATGTGTCGGGTTCGCAAGTGTCGTCGTCGAATCATGTCGGCGACTCGTCCAGGGGTGCCGGAAACAATGTGCTGGCCGTAATCCAGCTTGCGAATATCCTCGCCGACGTTGGTTCCTCCGATACAGGCGTGGCACTGTACGTTCATGTAGTCGCCGAGGGCCATGACGACGGACTGGATCTGGGTCGCCAGCTCGCGGGTCGGCGAAAGCACCAACGCTTGAGTCTCGCGCACTGCCGTGTCGATGACCTGCAGCATACTGATGGAGAAGGTAGCGGTTTTGCCAGTGCCCGATTGGGCCTGCGCTATGGTGTCGCGTCCCTTGCAGACCTGGACAATGGCTCGGGACTGGACGGCCGAAGGAGACTCGTAACCGTAGGCGTAGATGCCTCGGAGGAGGTTCTCTGGATTCGGGCGATTAGAATGGCAAATGACAACGGACGGGACGAACCCTCGCCTAGCCAGACGGACTCACCCTTGAGCGACATGGACTCGAAGGTCGGATGAACAGTAACTTCTTTCGAGGTGGAGAATTCCATCCTCTCGTCCGCCTTGCGGTCGATGCCTGCAGCGCCCTCCGCCATCTTGTCCAGGTGGTTCAGTCTTGATGCTGAAAATAACGTGGAGCGGCAAGCAAAGCGTCAATGCTATGCTATTTTGTGTTGAACCGGACCCGAGCTGCCGGGTCTAGGAAAAAGTTTGGCCGGCCGGCCTGAATGAATGGCTCGGCTTTTCATCGGCAAGGCTCATATGGCGGCCGGTGCAGGGGGGCAGCTCGCGCTCGCCCAGCCGCTGAAAAATTGAGAGAACCCGGTCTCGGTGGCGACGGCAACGGGCGACGGCGACTGACTGGCTGCGCTCGAGGAGCTCGCAAGCTGATTATTTTCTTCTTTTATCCTTCATCTTTTTGCGTCTTGAGCATTGCGACGATCCTGCAACATCACGTCGTAGAACGGCGCGCCATTTGGTTTCTTCTGCTACACCATGTATATTCTCGAGGAGCAGCGGTACCTCCATGAGGATCTGGAGCGTCTCGAGCAAGGTATCGCGGACCGCGTTCGCGATGAACCCAAGCATGTGAGCTTCCCACGCTGCATTCCCGCTGCATTCCCTTGTTACAGCGACATTGTTGTTGACGAAAAAAAAAATGCTCTTTTAGATTCGAGACCGATTAAATCGCGATCATGAGATTGCCCAGCTACTCGACCGCATACAAAACCAGTCAAGCGAGCTGTTGAACATCTACCAAGATGACAATGGGACTCGCGCCTCGGAAATCCAAGAGCTCGGCACAGGCGATCCCTTTGATATGTTCTACAAGCAGCTTGGCGAAATCCGCGAGCACCACGCCAAATATCCCAACGAGCAGGCGGAAAACTCGGAGCAACGATACAGGCAGAGGAAGGTAGGGGATGGCCCCGGACTCGCCGCGACAATCGTCGACACACTATTCTCTGGCGAAGAAGCGAACGGCCGATTTTTCGACCTGAATACCTGTTACGAATCGTATTTAAACCTGCCCAACGTCAAGCGCCACACCTACTTGCAGTATCTGGAGCACTTTGATCATTTCACACCGGCCTACTGCGGAGTCAAGCGAGGCGATAAGTTAACCGACCAATACTTTAACTACGTGGGAGAGCTGGCGCAGTATCTCGAGGACTTTATGCGCAGGACGCGTCCCCTCGAGAGCGTGGACAAGGTTCTGTCCTCCTTTGACGAGGAATTCGGTAGCCTGTGGGATAAAAACGAGGTGGAGGGATGGGCCGCCGAGCCATCGACGAACGGGAGCTCGACAGCCGCTTCGAGCAGCCCTGAGGCCAAATGGTGCCAATACTGCGAGAAGGAGTTCAAGAACGAAAACGTCTACCAAAGCCACTTGTCGGGGCGGAAACACAAGAAGGCAGAGGAACAGTGGCGGCAACGACAGCAGGATTCCGTCGCCGAGTCGGGAAAGGCCGCCTCTGGCGGTGTGTCGGCCACGAGGCTCAAGGAGAGGGCCGTCGCGGAACGCGAGTACCGGGTCAAAAAATTGGCCGGCGCCATGAGCACCGAACGGAACGACACGCGCGTCAACGTCGAGCGGAAACAGGGCATGACAAAACGAGAGCGAGAGCAAGAGCTGGAGAACCTGTACAACGAGTCGGAACTTCTGAGGGAGAATGTCGAGGAAGGCGACGAGGACGACGAGGACGACGAGGACAAGATCTACAACCCGCTAAAAGTCCCGCTTGGGTGGGACGGCAAACCCATCCCGTTCTGGCTGTACCGACTGCACGGATTGGGTGTCGAGTTCCCGTGCGAAATCTGCGGCAACTACGTGTACAAGGGCCGACGGGCCTTTGAGAAGCACTTTAACGAATCCCGGCACATCTACAACCTCAAGTGTCTGGGCATCACCAACCCGTCCCTGTTCAGGGACATTACGAAAATGGACGAAGCACAACGGCTCTGGGAGAAGATCCAGAGAGAGAAGAAACAGTCCAAACTGGACGAGGGCAGCATTGTGCAGATGGAGGATGGTGAGGGCAATGTCATGCCCGAAAAGGTGTACTATGATTTGCAAAAACAGGGTCTGTTGTGAGGCGGCCCGACGAGCAGGCAAACAAGGATGGGCAAAACCGTGTATATAAGACTTTTTTTTAAATATATATATGTAATGTTTGCACTGCCGAGGTTCTAGACTCATCGTCTGGTTTTCTTTTTATGCATGGGCTTCATGCTAATACCCGGAGCACTACCGGCGGAACGCTCGGAAAACCGCAGTATGCGCCTCGGCTAACCCACCAGAAAACGCGGCGGTCGCGCGGATTTCGTCCCCTATCAGGCCTCCACGTATAGAGTACCGCCTATTTTACTGGAAAATGTTATGTATAACAGCATGGCGGTTTGGAAAAATATAAATTGCAGGAGGCGTTCACGACGGATTCAAACGGGCGTTACAATCGAAGTTCGCTGCAGTGAGGCCAAAGGACGAGAACATCGTCACAGTGCAGTACCCCACCCCATTCCGATGGCGGTTTTGTCCTTGACTGCAGAGTGGAGCCTAGAGCTACCCCGTCGAACCCCCTGATGAGACGGATATGTACGTCTTGTAGAAAAGGGGCAAAGAGTAAAGCGTTTAGGTGAAAGAAAACACCACAACGCTTTGGGCCGAAGCCGACTCGTGTCGTACGCGAATAGCAACACTCTTCGTGGCCTAGTTTGGCTCCTAAGCGCACTCAAATGGGGACTAGGGCAGCTGGCGAGCGGAGATTCCGGATGGCGGTAGTAGGCCAAGAGGTCGGCAGAGTGACGCAATATTGTACAGTACAAGTCCCTGCATGGTTTTACAGGATTCACGGCTTGGGTTTCAGCCAATTGGCTGGCATTGCTATTATGACAGCTGAGGATTCAGGGATATAGCTATGTATATATTTTTGTTTTACCGCGAAAAAGAGCTGGGCTGGACCGTAGTCCCTGCTAGCATATTTACATTGTACACATTAAAGCCTTGAAGGATTGTATGTTTTGTTAGGCAACGCCTTCTCAACGGTTGCGAGGGGCGAGCGATTGCGGTTTGCCGAGCGATCTGCCGGTAGCGCTCTGATATTAAGCATAAACAAGAACCGGAAAAGAAAGTAGCTGAAAGAACTATAAATCCTTCCCTTTCCCCCAAGCTATCCTCTCTACCCCTTACCAATAAGCATCTATCGTCTTATACTTAACACAGTTTCGATTCCTGCACGGGACACGGGTTTTTCTTAGAGTGTGCGCGGGGGCGGGGGCTGTTACGTGCTAGATACGGCACGTAAAGCGTAGGCATTTATAACTTATAGAATGCGTTATAAACAATTATAAGAGGAATTATAAAAGAGAATATATATAAGTTATAGATAGGTATATAGTTATATATAGTAATAAAGTTATTTTTTTTACTTATATTATTAAAAATCCTCCTTTTATATAAAGAATTCTATTTTATAATAAGTTTAAAGTATATAAAAAATAAGTTTATTTTAAATTAATTATAAATAAAAAGAAAATTATAAAACTATATATTATAGTAAATATTAATTAGTTTATATATTAAGTAAAATAAAATATAAAATTATAGAAAACTATATATTATAGTAAATACTAACTATTTCTATATATTAAAAAAAAGAAAATTAATATATAATATTATATATACTTTAAAAATTTTATTAAATAAAATAAAGAAGTAAAATATAAAGTGTAAAATATATAATTAACTTATAAAAAAAATAGTAATATTTTTTATTTTTATAATATATTATATAAAGTTTTATATACTTTTTTTAAAAATAAGTAAAAATATAAAGGAAGATATTATATAAAAATAAAGTTATAATTACTGCCTCTTTTATATTATATTTATAGTTATTATAGTATAGTTAAAGGTATTAATAAGTTAATATTTTATAGAAAAAATAATTATTATATAAAAAAGTCTTTTTTCTTTTTTATATTAAAAAAGGTATTATTTTCTTTATTTTTATTAATAAAGATATCTTTAAATATAATGTGTTTTATATTATAAACGCTATATTTTATATAGCTAAGGATATTCTATTCTTTAAGTTTTATTAGTTCTACTATTTAAAGCTATTTATTAATATTAAGGTTTATTATAAAGCATTTAAGGTCTTTTTTAAGACCTATTTAAATATTATAGTTTATTAAATATAAGCTATATAGGTAAATAACTAATGAGATTGTCCCTTAGAAACAATTAGGATACTTAATATAGTTATATTTATAAAGGTTAACGCTAAAAATCCTCTTAACTTCTGTAAGAAAACAGCCTAAAACCGGGGGAATAACCGGCGATCTATATATACAGTACACGATTTCCGCGCGGAGTCGCTCGTGATTCTGTTGCTGTTCGAAGGTGCCCCGGTTCCAGGAACGATCTACGATAACGGGAGAATCCAGTACTAAGACCTCACTATCTACGAGCTAGCTCGCTCATAGAGGTGGGACTACGCACTTCTAGGCAGTATTCGCCGAGTTTGGCTGCTCAACCGAATCCAGTTCCTATATTGGGAACACCAGCGGACCCGGCACCCCGTTACCCAGGAATTCCACTGGTGTATCGCCGAGCTCGGCGCAGAAGCCCTGATTTGGCTTCGAGAGGACGTCTTTGCTCTCGCCGAAAAGATCCTCACTGAGGACAAACAATAGGCTCCGATCACCGACAGTTTCATGAGATAGATGTATTGACTGCCATATTCCGAGAGGACTTGCTGAAGGGAGTGACGACTACCGAATGCGTCTTTACTTCTATAAATGCTTTAAAGCCGCGAGCGCAGGAAGTGGCAGACTGGGATCCTTTATAGAAGTAAAGACGCATTCGGTAGTCGTCACTCCCTTCGGCAAGTCCTCTCGGAATATAGCAGTCAATATATCTCATAAAACTGTCGGTGATCGGAGCCCATTGTTTGTCCTCAGTGAGGATCTTTTCACTTAATCGGCAGGATCCCCACGGAATGCGGAGGGATTATTCTCGCGCGGATGAACGCCTTGTGGAGCTTGTATTTAGGCAAAACAGATGATGATTCAAGCTAGCTAAGAAAATAGGTACAAAGGGAAATGGCTGTGCGTTTTATACACAGAAAATGAGGGAATAAACCCTACCACGTGAGCGGTCCTACTATAGTCCGTCTGCGCATGTGATCCCATGTGAGCGTGGGGCTCACTCCACCTATGCTCCCCGGGCAACAATTATCGCGGCGTGGGTCGCCGTGACCCTTCGATTTGGTACCAGGTGCGGTGCGCGAAAGATTCGTCCCTCTACTGCTATACCGTGGACTGCACAGAAAGTTACGCTAGGATCAACAAAATCGATTTACACGCTGTAATTATATATAAATTTTATGCTAATAAGCATTTAAGGTATAAGGTTATCTATAACGTTTATAGTAACTATAAAGTAGCTAGAAACTTAAGTGCCTTTTATAGTGCTAGAAATATAAAAGTTAAATATTATTATTTTAGTAATAAAGAATAAAGAATTTATATTATTTACTATTTTAAGGCTTTAGGTGCTTTATTTAATATTATAGCTATTTTACTTAAGCTATTCTTTATTAACTAAAATAAAGAAGGTTTTAATATTTAAATAGATTTTATATCCCTTACTTTTATTATTAAAATATACTAATATTTTAAAGTATATTAAGGCTTTTATTTTTCTATTAATTTTAAGTTACTTTAAATAAATAACTACCTTTATTACTTAGTTATTTATAATTTTACTACTAAGCTTTATAATTACTAAAGGTACTTTAAAGTAGTTTATTATATTAATATAAGTAATATAGGCATTTATATAGTTATTATTTAGTTTTAAAGCTAGTATAAGTAGTTTATTAAGTATTATTATTATTAGAAATAAGGGGTTTACAGAGGCTTTTGCCCTTTAGAATACTAAGGTAGTGAGGCTTAGTAAGCTAGCGGTTAAAAGGTCTCTATAGCGCTATAGCGGTTACTATAGGCCTTATTTCTATATTAAAAGCTTAATGCACGCTTTTTAGTATATAAAATACACTAAATTCTAGCTTATAAAATATAAGTAAATTTTCTTAGATTTTATTTAATTTATTTAATGTTATAGGTAATAGGTTTAATTAATAGTTTATATAGTTATAGATAGCTATAAAGAGATAAGTATTATTCTTTATATACTTACTAAGCTTATTAATAGATCTATATAGCTAATAAAGGCTTATAAGCTACTTTTTATTTTTTATAAAATTTATTTATATAAAAAAATAAAAAAATAGACTTATAGCTATATAACTAACCTATTAATATATATATTAAAAATTTTACTTAGTAAAAATCTATATATAGAAAAAACTTAAAAATCTAAAAATTAAGAAATTTATATAGAAAAATTCCCTTTACTTTAGTAATAATAAAACTCCTTATATTTCCTTTTTATAACCTTTAGTCTTTATATAATTTAATTCTAAAGATCTTTTATTTCTTTCTTTAAGGTAGTCTATAAGTTATATAATTTAAAGCTTTATAGCTATTAAGTAATATAGTTTAAATCTTTAATTAAAATTTAGTTAGTATACTTTATTACTATAAAAATTAATTACTAAGGCTAATAGTTTATTAGCTTTTTAATTAAGTATATATTAGCTATTAAAGTGTGTAATTAAGGGTAAAAAGGCTAGAAAAGTGGGGCGTTTATAGCTATAAGCTTTTAGCTAAAATATTTATTTTTACACTTACTATATATATATATATATATATATTACATATACTATTGCTAGCTTTTAACTTAAAGACCCCCTATAAGGTCTTTATAGAGGTTAGGGTTAGGGTTGTTATAAGGCCTATTAAAGGTCCTTATAGTGGATAAAGTCTTCTAAAAATAGCTATTATTTTTAACACCCCCTTTAAAGAGGTATTCTAAGAGTTAAAATAAAAAGAGGAATGCTAAATTTAAAAAAAAAAAAAAAAAATCTATATAAATTTAAATAAAATCATTTAAAAAAAAAGGATAACTGATTTAAAAGGTTAAAAGCGGGGCTCCTAGTAAAAGTTAAAAAAGGCTATAGTTAAATATAGCTAATTAAATAAAATTTGTTGTTAAAGTTAAAGGTTAATTTTAGTAATTGTTTTAGTAATTATTTTATATTTTTTAAGTGTTTTTATAAGGGTTTTAATGCCTTTAGCTAGGTATTAAGATTTATAGCGATTGCTATAGGGATTAGAGCTCTATAAGCTCTAAAAAAATAGCGTATAGGGGTATAGCTAAGGGCTTTATAAGGCTATTAGCTAGTATTTTTTTAGTATTTAAATAAGCTATTTTAGCTAGCCTAGCTAAGACTTATTGTTAATTATAATAAAATTTTAATAAGGTATACTTAGTGTAGCTATAAAGTGCTAGATTATAGGCAGTCTTTATAGCGCCTTAATTATTATAAAAAATTTAAATAAAGGGCTTTATAAAGGCCTTTAGCTCCTTAAAAATGCCCTCTAGCTACTAAAGCTCTCTAAAGGTTTTATAGATTGTATTCAATTTAGCTTTTATAGTAAATAAAGCTATTATACTAGCCTTTTTGCTTTTTTAACTTATAGGGCCGCTAGCTAGTTTAAATAAATATATATAGGTGGATTTAAAAGAGCTTTTATCTCTAGTAAAATCGCTATTATAGAACTTAACTAAGCTGTGGCTAATAGTGTTATTTTTACTTAAATTTTTAAGGGGACCCTTATAAATTATAGTAAGGTTCTAAGTATTAAAGAGGTACTTTAGCAGGCTTTTTATAGTATTTAAATATTTTAAATAAAGACTAGTTAAGGCTATAGAAAGCTACTATAGTGTAAAAGCAATATTAAGCCTAGTAAGGAGCATTAAGTATATAATAGTCCTTATTATACTTTAATATTCTTTAATTTCTTAGCTTTTTAAAGGCTTAGTAAGCTGTGTTTTTAAGACCCCTAGCTGTATTAAAATTTTAATTGCTTTATAATTTTTTAGTTTAAAGTGTATTAAAGCCTCTTAAATGTATTGTTTTTAGTGGATTTTTAAGACCTTATTTTTTTAATTACGCTGTATTTATACCCTTAAAAAGAATTTAGCAAGGCCCTTATCTTCTATAAGGTAGGCCTTATATAAAGCCTTTTTAAGCTATTAAATATATTTTAAATTTAGCTCTATAAGGAGGTAATTATTAATATAAGTGATAATAAATATTTTAGTTGCTAGATTATAGAATATAGTAGGGTTAGATATAAAAGGGCTAAAACTAAGGCTTTTAAGCACTTTAGTTAGCGTTTACTGCTACTCTTTAGAGCTTTACTTTAAGCTATAAAGGGTCTTTTTAAGTATAATTATTTGCCTTTTAGAAGCCCTATAGCTATAGCTTTTAGCTAATTTAGCTAAGTATAGATTTTACTTAATAAATTCTATAAAACCCTTTAGAATTATTATATAAATAAGTTCTTTAAGGTAGCTATTTAAAAAGGCACTAATAAAGTCTACTTACTTTATTTTTTAGTTATTTTAAACTGCTAAGGCTAGTAAAATTTATTAGCTAAGGGGAATACTAATAGTAGTAAAAGTATCTATATAATCTAACCCTTTTATTTATATAAATCCTTTAATAATAAGCTATACTTTATATTTAAAAGGATTATTTTCTTTATCTCTCTTTATTTTTAATATTAAGCGATTTTTTAGAACCTTCTAGCCTTTAGGGACTTAGTTTGCCTTTATAAATTTAAAGGTTCTAGCCTTTAAAAGTTACTTAAATTTACTAAAAATTGCTTTAAGCTATTTAGCTTTATTTAGTAAATGTAAAGCTTACTTCTAAGTCTTAAGCTCACTTTTAAGTATATTTTCTTTTACTTTAAGTTATGCTTTATAGTAGATTTAATGTATAAGAGCCTCTATATTAATATCTATTTTATTTAGATTTAAATCGATTTTTTCAGGCTTAAATTGCGTTAAATTTAGTGAATTTTAATCCCTAAGACTAAGGGCTTAACTAAGCTTATTTCTAACTATTTAATTATAAGGTATAGGGTAATCCTTATTACTAAGAATAACCTTATTTAGTTGTTTTTCCTCTTTTAAAGAATTACTCTCTATTAAAGAATTAAAGGGTTTTGAATTTATTTTAGCCCCCTCTATAATTATAGAGGGTTTTAAGGCATTTTTATTAAGGAAATCCCCCTTTAAAGAGCTATTATTCCCTATAGAAAGCCTAAGGAGGCTACTAAAAATAGGGCCTATAGGTTCTATAATTCTAAGAAAGCTAGTTTATATTATAAGCCTTTTAAAAGGAATATATATTATATAGGTCTTAGAACTTACTATAGTAAGTAGTTTATTAAGTATTATTTTAAAGGCTAGCTTTTAAGCTTTAAGTCTTTTTTTTAAAGGAATTAAGACCTTATAATAAGAGCCTATAGCTTTAAAAAAGCTATAATTAAGCACAAAGGGCCTATTAAAGTCATTGGCTAATAATTATGCTAGGCACGCTAGTTTAGTTAAATTTACTAATAAATTTATAGAATTTATAATTAAAAAAAGGACGAAATTCTATAAAAATAACGGTAAACTAGACTAATGTAGGGTAGCCTATAATCTATCTAAAATAACATAGATAGAACGCTTAGCTAATCTATTTTACTTATAAATATAAAAGGAAGAGGTTGTAAATTTTATCCCCTTTTTAGCTAACTAGCTTTATAAAGCAAAATTAATTTCTTTACCTTTATTAAAATATAGATATTTAGGGTAAGTACTAAACTTATTTTTTAGAGATTTAAAGAAGCTTTTAATAGCTAAAAATATAGTAAGTCCCTCTTTATTAAGCATTTATAAAACCTACTTAAATCTAGTTTTTTAGTTTACTAAAAATAGGTAGATTTACTATTTATTATAAGGGATAGGGCTGATTTTTACTATATCCCTCTTTAGCCTATTTAAAGCTTTAAGAGGGTTAGGAATTAAATTTTTACTAAGTCTTCTAACTACCTTAGTTTAAATATAGGTTAAGTAGTTAAAATCCTTATTTTTAATACTAATAAAATTTAATATTCCCTTAGCTAATAAGTTTATTTTCTTTAAAAGGTTAATCCCTAAATACCCTAGCTAAATATACTAAATTCTAGCTAATCTTAGTAATTTTTAATATAAATTAAGCTTTAAAGGTTAACTTTTAGCACTTAAGCTTAACTTTTTAAGCCCTATAAGGCCTTCTTCTATAGCTCTTTACTAAGCTCTATTAGAGGATCTATAGGCCTTTTATTAAGGCGCCTGCAGTCTTAAAGGCTTTAAAAGACCTTTTATTATTTTTAAGTCTTTTAAAGCCTTTAAAAATATAGTAAGAGGGTCTACTAAAGCCTATTATACCCTTTAAGAATTAAGCCTTAATTTAAGGGAATTAAGTGCTAAATTAAGGGAATAAAGGACCTAATCTAAGGCTATAGGCATTAGGGAAAAAGGGGCTATAGTATTAGGGGGTTCTAAATTAGAACCCCCTAATTCTTTAATTTTAATAGCTTCCTTAGCCTATAAAGGCTTTTAAAGAGAGATTTTAACCTCTATAGAGTAGTTAAAAACCTAATAGTTAAAATAACTATTATAGTAGCTATAAAAGCTACTAAGTAATTTTAAAAGGGGTGTATATAAGTCTTTTATTTAAAAGAAAAAGCTATATTTCTTAATATTTAAAAAACTAATATAAGACCTATTAGCTAAATATAAAGCATTTTTACTTATATATCCTCCTACTAAATAGTGCTTTAATCTACTAACTATATTTATATTTAAACCTAGAAAATATAGTATATCTTAAAGGATTAAAGGCCTATATTTATTAAGATTTTATTAGTAAAGCACTAGGAATTTAGCTTTTCTATATCCCTTAGAATATATAGGTCCCCTACTAGTAAAGATAGGCTTAGCTTCCCCCTTTTTATAAGAAATATAGCTTATAAAGTGCTTTTTAGAATTAATTAAATACACTATAGAGCCTATATTATAAAGAAGGGAGTTCTTTATTACTTTATAATTAAAATTAAAGGCCTTAAAGGGTTTTTTATCCTTTAGGTCTTTTTTAGTGCTAATAACACTATTAAAATCACTAAAATTAGTAGATTTGCTGCTAGCACTAAGGCTACTAAGTTTACTAAAAAGCTTTAAAGAGCTATTAGTAAGGTTAAAATTACTTAATATAAATACGCCCTTTTAAGCCTTATCCTTAGCCTTTTTAAAGGATTTCTTAAGCTAGGTTTTGCCTTTCTTTTTATTAAAAGAGGACTTAGAATTTCCCTTATTTTCTTAAAGGTTATTCTTTTTATTATTCTTATTTTTATAAAAATTAAGGGTTTTATTTTCTTTAAAGCCCCTATATATAAATTCCTTAAAGCTTATAGCTTTATAATTTAAAGCTTTAGCTATAGTAGAGCTTTTATCTCGCTACTTTTTTAGTAGGTTTGCTATTAAAAACTATAAATTTAGTGCCTCTATAGAGATCCCTAAGGCTCTATTAATCCTTATAGTAAATCGTTGCCTTTTTACCTACTAAGAAAAAGTAGATTTTAATGCTTATAAATATTAATTTACTTAATCTATAGGTTCTATAGAAACGCTAGAAATTGCTAGTTTAGCTAATAAATTATTAAATAAAGCATTAAAAGCCTCTAAAGATCCTTTAAAGCCTTAAAAATTTAAGCTATAGAATTAAGAATATAGAGAGCTATATTATATTTTAGCACTTTAAGAATACTACCTTTCTAAAAGGCTAAAGGCTTCTATTAGGTCTTATTACTAAATTATAGCAGCTTAAGGGCCTTTAGAACAGCTATCTCTTAGAAGTATAAAAATAATAGCTTAATTAAAATCACTTAAATTACTAGAAAATCCCTTAGAATTATCTAAAAAATTAGGTATTTTTAAAGCCTTAAATTAGATTACTAAGGCTTATTTCTATTAATTATAATTTTCTAATCCCTTTAGCCTTATAGCCTTTAGAAAGCTATAAACCCTTTTATTAAATTCCTTAATAATAGAGTTATTATAGGAATTTAATATATTAAAAGCCTTATTTTAGTTTATACTCCTACCAAAATTAGGATTTTCTAGTAGTGTATTTACTAGCTTATTTACTAAGTTATTAGCTATAGTTATAGCTAAATCTTCTAATTTTTATAGAATATTAGAGATATTATTATTCTAGGCAGCAATCTACTAGTTTATAGAATTAACCTAAACCTGCTTTTAGCTTTTAGCCTAGGGCCCTAAGTTTATAGAGTTTATAGCTACTAAATTATAGAGAAAGGAAAAGCTCTATAAAGTAGGAATTTACAAAAAAAATACCTATAAAAGCTTTTATTTATAGGTCTTAGCCTTTAAAAATAGAAATGTTTCTAAAGCCTTTATAAAAGGAAAGCTTCTATAATGTTTCCCTTTTATAGAGGGAAATACCTTTATACTTTTTTTATAAAAACAGGAGTTTTTTATATCTTTTCTTTTTTATAAAAGTAGGAATGCTTTTATAATTTATAGATTCTATTTTTATAAAAGTAGAATTTCTTCTATACTATATTTCTCTTTATTTTATAGAAGGGAAGACTTTTTTTAGCAAATTTATTCTATTTTTATAAAAGGAATAATAGCTTTTAAGTCTTTCTTTAGGTCTATACCTTAATGTAGAAAATTTAAATAATTTCTAGTGAATTTTCTCTTTATTTTATAAAATTTAGTGAATTTTTTAGTACTTAAAAAGTGCTCTTAAGCTTATAACCTATTAAAAATAAAGGGTTTATAGAGGCTTTTACCCTTTAAAATACTAAGGTAGTAAGGCTTAGTAAGCTAGTAGTTAAAAGGTCTTTATAACGCTATAGCGGTTACTATAGGCCTTATTTCTATATTAAAAGCTTAATATACGCTTTTTAATATATAAAATACACTAAATTCTAGCTTATAGAATATAAATAAATTTTCTTAGATTTTATTTAATTTATTTAATATTATAGATAGTAAGTTTAATTAATAGTTTATATAATTATAGGTAGCTATAAAGAGATAAGTGTTTTTCTTTATATATTTATTAAGCTTATTAATAGATTTATATAGCTAGTAAAGGCTTATAAGCTACTTTTTATTTTTTATAAAATTTATTTATATAAAAAAATAAAAAAATAAACTTATAGCTATATAACTAATCTATTAATATATATATTAAAAATTTTACTTAATAAAAATCTATATATAGAAAAAACCTAAAAATCTAAAAATTAGGAAATTTATATAAAAAAATTCCCTTTACTTTAATAATAATAAAACTCTTTATATTTCCTTTTTATAACCTTTAGTCTTTATATAATTTAATTTTAAAGACCTTCTATTTCTTTTTTTAAAGTAGCTTATAAATTATATAATCTAAAGCCTTATAATTATTAAATAATATAACTTAAATCTTTAATTAAAATTTAGCTAATATACTTTATTACTATAAAAATTAATTATTAAGGCTAATAGTTTATTAGCTTTTTAATTAAGTGTATATTAGCTATTAAAGTGTGTAATTAAGGGTAAAAAGGCTAGAAAAGTAGGGCGCTTATAGCTATAAGCTCTTAGCTAAAATGTCTATTTTTACGCTTATTATATATATATATATATATATATTACGCACACTATTGCTAGCTTTTAACCTAAAGACCCCCTATAAGGTCTCTATAGAGGTTAGGGTTAGGGTCGTTATAAGGCCTGTTAAAGGTCCTTATGGTGGATAAGGTCTCCTAAAAATAGCTGTTATTTTTAACAATTATATTTATAGTTATTAAAAGATTATAAGTTAAAAGGTTTAGCGCTTTAATAATAATAATTAAGGGTATTTTATAATAATATAATAGGTTAATAATAATTAAATATATATTTATAAAATTTACTTTAATAAAATTAAACTATTTACTATTATTTTTATTAATAATTTCTCCTTTTTTTATAAAGTAATACTTTAAGGCTTTAAGTTTAGCCTTTTGAACTATAAAATTAAAACCTTTATTATTTATAATAAAATATATTAATTTACTATTAGCCTTTTATTTTTAATAAAACTTTAAATTATATTTACTATTAAATTATAGTTTACTTAAGCTAAACTATAATAGCTATAAATTGAAGCTATTTATTTTTACCTTTTTTAAAAAAGGTCCCTTTAAAGTAAATAAAGTACTTAGCTACTATTTATTGTTGAAAATAACAGCTATTTTCAGGAGACCTCATCCACTATAAGGACCTTCAACAGGCCTTATAACAACCCTAACCCTAACCTCTATAAAGACCTTATAGGGGGTCTTTAAGTTAAAAGTTAGCAACAGTGCGTGTAATATACGCATATATACACGTATAATAAGCGTAAAAATAGACATTTTAGCTAAAAGCTTATAGCTATAAACGCCTTACTTTTCTAGCCTTTTTGCCTTTAATTATACACTTTAATAGCTAGTATATATTTAATTAAGAAGCTAATAAACTATTAGCTTTAGTAATTAATTTTTATAGTAATAAATTATATTAACTAAATTTTAATTAAAGATTTAAGCTATATTATTTAATAGCTATAAAGCCTTAAGTTATATAACTTATAAGCTACTTTAAAGAAAAAAATAAAAGGTCTTTAAAATTAAATTATATAAAGACTAAAGGTTATAAAAAGGAAATATAAAGAGTTTTATTATTACTAAAGTAAAGGGAATTTTTCTATATAAATTTCTTAATTTTTAAATTTTTAAAATTTTTTTATATATAGATTTTTATTAAGTAAAATTTTTAGTATATATATTAATAAATTAATTATATAGCTATAAGTTTATTTTTTTATTTTTTTATATAAATAAATTTTATAAAAAATAAAAAGTAGCTTATAAGCCTTTACTAGCTATATAAATTTATTAATAAGCTTAATAAATATATAAAGAAAAACACTTATCTCTTTATAGCTATCTATAACTATATAAACTATTAATTAAACTTACTACCTATAATATTAAATAAATTAAATAAAATCTAAGAAAATTTACTTATATTCTATAAGCTAGAATTTAATGTATTTTATATACTAAAAAGCGTATATTAAGCTTTTAATGTAGGAATAAAGCCTGTAGTAACCGCTATAGCGCTACAGAGACCTTTTAACCGTTAGCTTACTAAGCCTCACTACCTTAGTATTCTAGAGGGCAAAAGCCTCTGTAAACCCCTTATTTCTAATATTTATTTTAAAGGGAGCTACTATTATTTAAATAAAGGTAGAAATACCTCTTATATAAATAGTTATATAAAGGTATATATTAATATCTGTTATAGACTGGCCTAGAGGCGTGCTGCTTTCTAGCGTTGATGTCATGGACTGGCCTAGATGGCTTCTGTGATTTAGCGTTAATAAATTTATTATTAACTATAGAGGAGAGAGAGGAGAGAGGGGAGACTCCTAGAAGGAGCCTCCTTACTAGCTTATATATTTTATATACCTCTAGTATGCCTTAAGTGTGCCTCTATAGTTACGCTTTATAGGATGTAATAAAATTACAATAAGCCCCTAATAAGGATCTAAGCCACTAGCTTAAATCTATTATATAGGTCCCTTCTACGCGCTCTATTAGCTATTTATTAAGTGTAGAAGGGTATTTACTTACAGTAAGGTAGGTATATTATAGCCCTACCTATCCCTAGCTTATGCCTATATAGGTAATTTATATTATTTATAATATTAGTATATAGTTATTTAGAAGTGAGCTTAATAGTGCTATAGTATTATAAGTTAGTTTTATAATTATAATAATAAGCTAAACTAAATAAATAAAGAGTAAGCTAAGTACTAGCTTACTATAATTACTTAAGTTAATAAAATAAATATAAAAGCCCCCTTTACACTATTACCTATTTACCTTTTTTTCCTCCCCTTTTATACCTTTTAATCCCTTTAAGATTCTCTTTACTATTTACCTACTATCCTTCTATTATTTATTTTATTTAATAAATTTTCTACTTTAAGTTTTAAAAGAAGCCTCTTATTTATTATTCTATATTTTATACATTACCTCTATACTTATATTATTATTTACCCTTACACTTTAGTTATATTATTATATTAATATAGATATAGTTATTATAAATTTTTAATACTAACTTATTTAATATTAATAAAATATTTACTACTACTACTTTACCCCCTCCCTCTTTACCTCTTTTATATAGCTTATAGTTAATTAACTACTATAAAGTAGAGAGTAACTTAAGTAATAAGTCCTTTATATTTAAAGAGTAAAAGATTAAATACTATATATTTTACTATAAATATATAGTAAGAAATAAGCTATTTAACTATTTATAAAGGTAAGGTAAGGCCTACCTATTTTATAAAAAATAGTAATATAAGTACTTTTAAAGGAAGTATTTATTTATAAAGAATGCCGCCCTTTACTACGCTGCCTATAATATAGTTATAAAGATCTAAGCTAATTACACTATTTAGACGCTATATATCTTTATAAGGAATACACTAAATAAAAAGGGTGCCTATATTATTCTATACCTTAAGTTTGCTAACCTTAGTTAGTAATTTCTAAACCTTCTAAAGGCTACTAAAAAGGCAGCTAAAAGAGGCATTAATGTCGCTAAGGTAGTATATAAATACACTGCTTTAGCTAAGGAGACCTCTAGCTTATACTCCTACTATAGCTTAAAAACTCCCTTTAATTATTAATTATAATCCCCTCTCTCCCCCTTTTAAGTAGTAATAAGTGTATACTAAGTATACTATATAAACTATAAATTAATACTACTATATTAAACTATTAATAACTATACTATATAATTATAGACCTTTACCCTTTAAAAGCTTAATAAAGGCTAATATAAGTATTATAACTTAAAGGAGTTTAATAAGTAATAAATAGTTAAAGAAGGTCTTAAAAGGAAATAAATAAGGGGTTAAGTATTATTTTAAGAGAATAGATTAAGGGTTATAAATAACCCTAAATTAATTTCTGTTTTAATAAAATAAAACTATTATTATAATATATATCTCTTTATTATAACTTAAAGTTATATAGTGTAAATATATTATATATACTTTTTAGTAGCTTTTATATAGAATAAATATATCTTACCTATTTAATAAATATATTATAATTCTTACTATAGCTATATATATTCTAAATATATAAAATCTCCTCTACCTTATACTTAAAATATATTTACTTAAAATTATTATTAATTAAGTATAGGTTTAGTTAAGAATCTTTATATACCTAAAAAGGTAATAAATCTATTACTATATATTTAATAAGGTTTATATAGAAAACTAAGTAAATATTGCTTAAAATATTTAAGTATATAATAAGTAGTGTAAATATATTTAAAATAGTATATTTTACTATAACTTAATTTAACTTATAGTATAAGTAGTTAGTTTTAATATAGTAGAGGTTAAGCTAAACTTAATCTCTAACTATAAAGCGCTTAGCTAAATAGTGCTTATAATTTACTACATTTTATTATTATTATTATATAAAGTTAATAGTAGCTTACACTAATTAAGTATTTATATAGATTTAATTAAGGAAGTGTACTATATACCCTTTAGGTAATACTTAACTTTTAGTAAAAGGTAGGTTATATTAAAAGAGCTTAATATTATAGCTATAAAGTATATAGTAGGCGTTTATTTTAATAATACTAAATATTTAATTGTTTAATGTAAGCTAATAAGTAGCTAGATACTTAGGCTAATTATCCTAGGAGAAGGCAATAATAATATATAGTGCAGCTTATACTTCCTAGTTAATACATTCTATACTGCTATTTATCTATAGGTAGTATAATATAGACAGTAGCTATTTAGTTTCTACTAGTAAGCAAAGCACTATTTAAAATCCCTTAACTTAATTAAAGCTATAATTAAATATAATGCTTTATAGAAACCTATAGAACCGCTATTAATATTAGAGAAAGCACTTTATATATACCTTAATAGCTATATTAGTTATTGCTTTAAGCTAAATATATTTAGAGAAATAGTCTATAATAACTATAAGGTATTTAAAAGATTCCTTATTTATTATTAGTAAATTAGTTATAAAGTTTACTAAAACCTATAATTAATAATAATTTAATGTAAAAATAGGCTATAGTAGGCTTTATTAAAGTTATTAACTCTTCTACTTACTATAATAGTAGTAATTCTATATAAAGCATACTATATCTCTTAATATCCCTTCTTAATAGTATTTATATATTAGTGCTTAAAATATAGTGTTTTTACTAAAGTGACTTAGTATAGGTAAGTTATATATATATTAAATAAGTATAATAGTAAGTAATTTAAATTAAAGCACTTAAATATAGCTATAGAATAATAATATATTATATATATTAATAGTATAGTCTTTTATTTACTATTAAGTATTAGCTTTAAGTAAAAAATATTATACTCTCTTTTAAACTAACTTTTATTTAATAGAGTGTAACTTATTTACTATAATGCTTTAAAACTAAAGGTCTTTAAAGTATAGATTTATAAATAGTATAGGTATATATAGCGTAGGTATAGGTAAGGTAGCTATTAAGCTATATAAGTTATAATTACTAGCTACTAAAGGTTTATTTAGCATTTTAAAGTATATAATTAATGCTAAGAGGAATAGTACTTAATATTCTATAGCTAAACCTTACTTATTTTATTTATAGTAGGAGAGTGTATTAAATTACGCTATAAAGGTGCCTAATTAATAATATAACTAAAAATTAAAGAGAGAGAGTGTCTCTACCTAATATACCTATCTCTTAAATATCTTATATAGGTTAGTAAAGTATTTAAGATTCTTATAGTTAGTAAAAATTATAAAAGGGTGTAAAATACTATAGAGTTCTATAAACTACGCCTTAAAGTAAGAGATAATATTAAAAAGCTCTTTATTGTAAATTATATAGTTTCTTTAAAGCGCTAATAAGTGTATTAAATAATATATAATTAAGTGTAGTATACCTAACTTATTATATTAAAAGAGGTAGCTACTAAGTGCCTCTTTAAATAAGTTAGCTTCTACTATAGTTTTATAGTTAAGATTCTATTAAGTAAAAATAGAGTATAAAATAAAGGCAGCCTTTAGCTAATAAAATAATTACTTATACTTACTTAATTAAATAAATAGCACGCCCTTTTATATTAATATAAGAAGAGGGCTAATAAAATCTAAGAAGTTAGGGATAAATTTATAATAAAAATTTATAAAACCTAAGAAGCTATAGACGCTATATACCTTAATAAGTAGCTATTAATTATAAATAGCCGCTACCTTCTTTAGATTTAAGTGTATTATATATCCTACCTAAATAATAAACCTTAGGTACTTTACCTCCTTTACACTAAAGGTATACTTATTAATATTTAAGTAAAGGCCTATCTATTAAAGGTAGGTAAGAACCTTTTATATATACTTAATGTAGTCCTTCTATATACTATTAAAGTAGACTAAGATATTATTAAAGTATATAGTAATATAATCTTTAAAGGCGTTTTTTAATACACTATTAATATAACATTAAAATATAGCTAAAGCCTTTACTAAACTAAATAGATATACTAGCTATTTAAAGAGACTAAATTATATATAAAAGGCAGTTAAATATTTATTGCCTTAGGCTACTTATAGCTAATAGAAGGTAGTGTATATATTTAACTTAATAAACCACTAAGCTTCTATAAAAGAATATAAAGTCTCCTTTATTAATAGAAGTAGGTAATAGTTTTAATTTATAACCTTATTAAAGGTATAATAGTTAATATAGAAGCGCTAGCCACTACTTACCTTTTATACTAAAAGTATTAGCGCTGTAGCTAATAAAAAGAATATATAAATTTAGCCTTTATTTATTAAGTCTATAATTTATTTTTAAATCTTTAGTAGCTAGTCCTTTAGTATATTATATAGAGGCGCTTATAAAATCTCTAAGAGGGAGCTATTTAGGTTCCTTTAAAGATATATATAGTAGTTTATAACGCTTTAATAAAGGGGTAAGGAGGACGCCTATTCTTTATTAAAGAGGTCTTAGAAATTATATAAGTTAGGTAGTAGGTGTTATAGTATTTTATTAACTAGTAGAATAAAAGGTCCTAAGGTAGTTACTAAAATATTATTAATTTC
The DNA here is from genome assembly GCA_018360145.1 of Claviceps africana. Classification (NCBI taxonomy): domain Eukaryota; kingdom Fungi; phylum Ascomycota; class Sordariomycetes; order Hypocreales; family Clavicipitaceae; genus Claviceps; species Claviceps africana. The sequence goes on along the minus strand of SRPY01000025.1, from coordinate 72,746 downwards.
TTTTAAGCTTATTACTAAGAGTTATATTAGCTTTTATTATAATATAGTGCATTAAGCTAAGCTAGCGTAAACTAATCTTAAGATAGCTATAGTAGGTGTTATAATAGTGTGTATTTCTATTGTGTAAATAACTAGTCCTAAACGCTTACTAACCTTAAAATACCTTTTAGTAGAGTGAAGTATAATATTATTTTAAGATATTTATAGAGAGCTAAAAATATAATTATAAAATAGTCTAAAAATAATATAGGCTATAATAGGAAACACTTAGCTATTAATGTCTACTATAAAGTAAATAAGTTAGGTAATATATATATATAGAGTAGATAAGTGTAGAAGATTATCTAGCATTATAGCTATAACTAGTAATTATAGTTATAATAAATAGAAGCGCTATAGACATAGCTATTATATTAGCTTTTCGCTTATAATAGCAAAGCTATTATATTTACTATTTACTTATATAGTAATAAATAAAGACCTATTATAAAGGAGGGGTAGGAGAAAGGGTGGTTTCTTTATATAGTCTTTTATTACTTTATATATAGTATTTAAATATATAGGCTAATAGCTAAAGTAGGTGTATTTATTACTAATATCTCTACTACTAAAACTTAGGTAGTAGGGCTGTCTTTTTCTAAGTTAACGCTTAATTTATTGTTAGTAGGCTCTTTATTAGAGATTTTATAGATATATACGCCTATAGACAGTAGAGGTAAATATACTAAATAGAGCTAGTATTCTTTAATTTAATAGCCTATAACTTTACAGTGTAAGTATTAACCCTCTTTATAATGCTTATTAATAACTATCTTAGAAACCTATATAGTATAGGTTAGTTTCTCTTTATTATTAGTCTTACTTTAAGAGAAAGTATATTATAAGATATATTAGTTATAGAGAGGCGTTATAAAGCTAGCACTATTAACCTTAATTATAGCTATATTACCCTTTATATTATAGGACTTATAACTTAATTAACAAGCTTTAATGTATTTCTTTAGATAGTAAGAGTTAATATTAAGGGTAATGCTTTAGTAGCGCTCTATAGCTTTATAGTAATTATTATAAGGTATATTACAGCTAATGTAGTAATTATATATACACTTATTTAAAGCTATATAGAGCTTTATAAGTTTTATAGTATTTACTTAATTAATACCTTCTACTAAAACTAGCTTCTACTTAAAATAGATATAGAAGTCTGTAAATTATTTATCTATACACTACTTAAGCTAATTAAGCTTAAAAATAGCGCGCTCTTCTCTATAAAGGTCTGTATATATTCCATTAAGGTATACTAAAAAGCGGCTTAATATATATATAAATATATATTTTAATTTAAAGAAGGGTGCTATATAAGTCTAGACCTTAAACCTTAAGTTCTAATAGATAAGGAACTACTTATTATAATTACTTCTAATAAAGTTAAAGTCTATCTCTAACTTATAAGCTATAAGGCTTTACTAAGCTTAATAAGCGGCTTTATTGCTATTATATAGCGTTTCTATAGGTAATAGCTTATACTTAGGTTTCTTATAGTAAGGCATAGCTATTACTACTATAGTGGTTACTAAGGTTATATTAAGGCTAGCTGCTTTTATTATTAATGCTTAGTAGTAAAGCTTAGTAAGCTACACCTCCTACTACGCTATTCTATCTTAAAGGAATTATAATTCCTATATATCGCTTAGTTAACTTATTTAGTTATCGCTATTAGGGTTTATTATATTTATATTGTTGTTGTTATAATAGTTAATAATTGTTATAAACTAGCTTAAATAGCTTCTATAATTTAGTGTTAATAGATTTATTATTAACTATAGAGGAGAGAGAGGAGAGAGGGGAGACTCTTAAAAGAAGCCTTCTTACTAGCTTATATATCTTATATACCTTTAGCGTGCCCTAAGTGTGCCTCTATAGTTGCGCTTTGTAGGATGTAATAAGATTGCAATAAGCCCCTAATAAGGATCCGAGCCACCAGCTTAAATCCATCACAGTTAATAAAGTTTATATTAATCTTACCCCCCTTAAAAGAGGGCGAAGAGTAAAGAGAAACTATTTTAGTTTATATAGGCATTTACTTAAGTAGACGCTTAAGGTTTTATTTAGCCTTATTAGGTCTTCCTTATAGGATTGTAATAGTCCCACTAAGTTATTCTTATAGAGCTATAACGGTCCTATTATAGCTCTATAACGCTTCCCTTACCGTTTCTACTATATATTTAAGCTAGTAGCTTAGATCTATTATATAGCCTTTTATTAAATTATTATACTAAAGGAGTAGTAGTGGTGTAATTATAGAATAATATTATCCTGCCTACATTCTATAGGTCTACTATTTACTATAGCCCTACCCTCTATATATTACCTAGTTATACAGTCTATATTAGTTAATAATAAATAAGAAAATAAATAAATAAAAGTTAAGAATAAATATACTTATTGCTATATAACGCACTTCTTTTTAATAGAAGCCTATTATAATCCTTACTATTTATTTTATTAATAGTTATAATCTTTCCCTCCTTTATATTCCCTAAAGTTATCTATTTTAATATTATATCTTTATTAATCCCTTAGCCCTCTACTACTATTTTATAATGTTACTAAAGCATCTATATTAATAAGTTAGTATAAGACTTTATTCTCTTAGTATTAGTTTATAAGTAAAGTAGCTATTTCTTTAGTATATATTAAAACTATTTTATTATTAAGTTAAGACTATTTATAGAGAAGGTATATTCTATACCTTATTTAGAAATATTATAGAAAAGGTATAGTAACTTAAGTAAAGGTTTAAAAACTATATTAACTACTACTAAAGCTTTTATACCTTTCCCTTTACTACTACTTAAGTAGTATATTAATAGAATCCCTATAGAAAGGAATTTCTATAAAAATTCCTTTAAAAGTATTAAAGAGAAGAAGGACAATATCTATATTTAATATAAAGATAATATAGTATACTATAGGAAGTGTAGCTACTAGCCTTTAGAAATTAATTAATTAAAATTATATTAGCTTTACATTATAGTAAAGAGAGAATATAATTAAGAGTTATAGATTTACACTATTAGTTTAAAACTATACTAAGTATACTATAATGTTATTACAATAATTAAGTAAAGAGCAGCTATTAAGACTCTAGCTATAAATAAAATAAAGCTAGTTTTAACCTTTAAATATTCTAAAATAGCTTAGCAGTATAAGTAGTAATATATTTACACTTAAGCTACTATAGCTTAAGGAGAAAAACCTTAGAATACTTTAAGTAAAATTAAGGCTAAATCTTAAAAAACTACTGCTACTACCTTAAGTAGTTCTTAAAGCACGCTTTAGAAGCCTATAGCCACTTTAAGTGGTTTTTATAAAATACCCTAATAACCTACCTATAGTAATATAAGTAGTAGCTATAAAGCTATTAAAAGGGAATTATTTTATTAGTAATAGTATAAGGCCTTGCCTTAGAATTATTGCTTTACTTTGCTTAAGCTATTAAAGTATTTTATAAATGCAGTATAGTCTCTATATAAATCTGCTTAAAATATAATTAATACTACAGTAAGTCTTTAGCAGTAAATAATATTATTAATGTAGTAGAGTGCTTATAGTAAAGTACTGCCTTTAAATACCTTATTTACCCCTCCTTTAAGTATTAAGTTTAAGGCAATAACTTTCTAAAATAATACACTAGTAATGTCCTTTAATATCTAATATATATTAAATGCTTAATGTATATAAAGGGCTAGCAATGCCCTTTAGGAATTATTTTAAGCGTATTCTACCTCTATAGCTAGTGTATTACCCTTTATAGGTAGGTAAATACCTTTAATGCCTTTTACTACTTTACTGTTTATTTAAATTAATTTTATAAATACATTAAAGCTATTTTATAAAGGCTTTAAAGAACTATTCTATTCTTACTTTATTAAATTTAAGGTATAAGCTAATGCTATCTTTAGCACTTTAATGCTAAAGCTAAGGCACCTTTACCTCCCCTTTATTATTAAGCTAGAATGCTTTATATATACTTAAGACACTAAAATAGGCTTAAATCTTATATTAAAGATCTTTAAGTACTATTACTACTATTTTAATATTACTATAAAAATAAACTATTACTTAATTAAGTAAAGAGTAAAAATTAAAGAGGAGATAAGTATATTAACTATAGCGTTTAAATATTACCTTTATAATCTTTTTAATGCTTCTTTATCCTTTAATTTTAAAGATATTACTATTATTTTAAATATTATTTATACCCCTTCTACTTTAAAGCCTACTTCTCTCTCTATCCCCTTTATTAATTAAATTAGTTTTTATTTAATATAGGCGTTAACTAAATATAATCTATATAGGGCCTATAGTATAGAGCTATTTATAGATCCTTTTAACGTTTTATAGTATTTATTATTACACTATCTACTACCCTTTAAAAGTATTTAGTAGGAATATATAATATATAAAGTAGCTATAGCTTTATATTATATAGCGAAGGACCTTTAAAGCGCTTATAGCTTATAAGTAAAGGTTAGAATTTTAATAAACTTCTATTTTTAATTATACTTACACTATCTTTAAAACTACTGCCCTTTTATATTTATACTAAGATATCTTTACTGTAAAATAAAACTAGTTTTTACTATATCTCTGCTTTAAATGCTATAATTATTTAGTAAGGTAGTGGGATTTAAAATAGGTTTAAAAGACACCTATATTTACCTATACTATAAACTACCCTTTATTAAGTTAACTTTAAGAGCTAAGTAATATATCTCCTTTATTAATATACTAAAAAGTATTAAGTTAAGGAGGGATAAAGGGTCTTTAAAGCTAAAATTACTTTAGCTATTATTTTCTTTAAAGTTAAATAAGTCTTTTAAATATAACTTTAATTATATAATACTAAATACCCTTACCCTTTTAAAACTAAAGATATAAAGAGTTAAAGAGAGTTAAAGGAGAATTAATAAAGGGCTATTAAAATTATAACCCTAGCCTTTTAACTGCTAGCGTTATATTATAGGAAAGGATATAAAGGATATAGAAAAGTAGAGGGATAGAGGCAGAAAAGTAGTAGAAAGGTTTAGTTATAGAATAGTTTAAGGCTAATCTTTAGTATATAAGTTAAGAGTTTAAATCTATATTAACTTAGGTCTATTACTTATTTATATATTTCTTTATTATACTTTATAGTAGGAGAGTGCCTCTATATCTCTAAAGTTTTTTAATAGTTTTTAAGTTAGCTAAATATACCCCTTTTAGTAAATTAAAATATTCTACTATTTACCTTAGCTTTATATATTCTATATTATAAAGATCTCCTTTACCTTATATTTAGTGAGGTTTAGGTTATCCTTTAAAAGGAGAAGAGTTAAATTTAACTAAGAGTTAGTAAGTATTTATAATAAAAGAGAATTAATAGCGGTATATTTAAGGAGGTTAATATAAAAGACTAAGTAAATACTATAGGGAATATTAAGGTAAATAATAAGTAGTGTAGGTATATTAAAGATATAGTACTTTACTATTACTTAATTTAGTTTCTATAATAGCCTATTTATTTTAATATATTAAAGGTTAAGCTAAACTATATCCTCTATTATAAAACGCTTAGCTAAGTACTAAGAGCGGTTAGCTAAGTTCTACTGCTACTATTAAGCGAAATTAATTACTGCTTAAGCTAATATAATACCTTCCTAAAGGTGTTTTAAAAAATATATAGCATAGCCTTTAGTAAAGGTTAAACTTAAGTATATATTTAAAATATAGTTAATAAGTAGTATATTAAATCTATATATAGCTATATTAGCACTTACTTTAATAACTAAGGAGGTTTAGTTATTTAAAGCTAATTAATATATTAAAAGGTAGTTAGCTTAGTTAAACTAGAAAAACCTAATTATAACCTATAAAACCACTTAAACCTTTTAGTTAGCCTATTCTATGCCCTTATCTATCTAAAGGTAATAAGCAGTAAATAGAAGCTATTTTATACCTATTAAGGAGTAAAGGATTAATTAAAACCAGCCTACTTAGTTTAAGCCTTAGTTTAAAATAATTTACTTAAGGAACCTATAGAAACATTATTAATATAAATAGAATTGTTTTATATATACCTTAGTAGCTATAATAGTTATTGCTTTTAGCTAAATAAACTTAAATAATTAGTCTATAATAACTATTAAGTATTATAACGCTATTTTATTTATAGCTAAAAGGTTTATTATAAAATCTATTAATATTTAGGACTAATAACAGTTTAGCGTTAAAATTAGTTTAAAAAGGCCTTAATAAAGCTAGTAACTTTTATAATTAGTATAGTAGTAGTAGTTTTAAATAAACTAAGCTATATCTTAAGAGAGGTGTTTTTAATAATAATCTTAAATAAGTGCTTAAAATGTAGTATTTCTACTTAAATAGCTAAGCAGTAGGAAACTATATATATATTAAATAAGGGATATAGTAAGCGGCTTATAAGTAGGTACCTAAAGCTAGCCTTAAAACTATAGAGCGCTATAGGCATTAATTTAGTAATTTATAATTTAAGTTTAAGTCTTTATTATATTAAAGAATTGCTATTCCCTTTACTAAACTATATATTACTTAGCTAAATAAGAAGAGTCTATAGTAATTATTTAGTTTTATAGGTTATATAAGTAAGCGTTTAAAAAGATTAATAAACCTAAGGGTAGGCCTATATAGGGGGAATATACCTTTAGGGCCCTAGCTAAACCTTGCTTAGCGTTAATATTAACTTAAGCTAAGAGGTTGCTAATATATATTAAGGCTATAAGGGAATAGTGTTTTAAGGGTAATTTAGACTTATTTTATTTATAATGTAAGAGGGCATTAAGTTAGAAGGCTTAAGCGTTAAGTCTATACTAAAGCTTATAATTAAAAAGAGATAATAAGTCTGCCTATTTTACCTAGTATTTAAATATTATATAAGGTGCTGTAAAGTATTCTAGGTTCTTATAATCTATAAGGACTATAAAGGGGTAGGAGACACTTTAAAGCTCTATAGATTAAGCTTTAAAGTAAGAGATAATGCTTAGTAGCTCTCTATTATAAATAATATAGTTTTATTTAGCCTTAGAAAGCTAGGCTAAGTAGTACGCTACTAGATAAAGTATACCTACTTTATTATATTAAGAAAGGTATCCTTTAAAGGCCTTTTTAGAGGCGTTTATCTCTACTACTATATCCCTTTTAGGGTCTTACTAAGTAAACATTAAGGAGGAGATAAATATATTTTTAAGCTTTTAAAACAATATATTACACTTATTAAACTAAATAAATAGTATACCCTTTTAAGTAAGTTAAAGAAGAGGCCTTACTAAGCCTAAGAAATTAGTAATAAAGTCCTAATAAAAGTTTATAAATTTTAAAAAGCTTTATACTCCTTTAACCTATATTAAAGCCTTTTATTATTAAATAGCTACGATTTTCTTTAGGTTAAAGCGCACTGCCTATCTTACCTTTATAATAAACCTTAGGTATTTTACCTTAATAACTCTAAAACTACACTTAGCAATATTAAGGTTAAGGCCTACCTCTTAAAGATAATAGAGGACCTCCTATATATATTATATATAATCTTTTTAGGAGCTACTAATATAGATTAAGATATTATTTAGGTATACTATAGTATATACCCTTAAGGCGTCCTTTAGAGCCTTATTAATATATTATTAAAATATAGCTAAGGCCTTTATAAAACTAAATAGGTAGATTAGCTACTTAAAAAGCCTAAACTAAGTTTAAAACGCTATAAAATGCTTATAGCCTTCTGTAACTTAAAGGCGGTAAAAAGCGGCCTAAATATTTAATTTTATAAACTAATAGGCTTTAGAAAGTAAGTAAAGTATTTCTTTTACTAAAAAAAGGGGGTAATAATCCTAGTCTATTACTTTATTAAGTGTATAGTAATTTATATAAAACTGCTAGCTATCTTTAGCCTTTTAAATTAAGAGTATTAATACTATAGCTATAAAGGATAAAGTATATATTTAACCTTTATTTATAAGATTAATAACCTATTTATAGATTTCTAGCAGTTAGTTCTAAGGTATATTATATAGAGGGGCTTATAGGAGTTTTAAAGGCATACTATTTAGGCCTAGCTTAAGGTATATATAATAATTTACGTGTCCTTAGTGTAAAGAAAGGGCGCTAGCCTTATCCTTTTAAAATAAATCTATAAAGTTATAGAGTTTTAGTAGAAGAATTAATACTAAGTTTAGTTTAAAGGAAGTTATTATAGAAAGAGAAAGAATAAAATTAATCTCTTTTAAGCTTATAGCTAAAAATTATATATTTTTATAAGTCTTAGCAGCCTGCTACACTATAGTTATATAGATTAATTTTAAGATAGAAATAGTAGGTTTATTTATATATTTTATAAAAGAAGGTTTAATTATTAAACCATTTTTACTCTAAACTACTAGCTAGTTCTAAGCTATATAAAGTTTAATATTATTCTAAATAAGCTATAGAGTGCTTAAAATATAGTCCTAAGTTAAGCCTAAAATAATATAGGCTGCTATTAGAAATATTTAGCTATTTACGTCTGCTTAAAACTAAATAAAGTAGTGTATTTAATAGGTGGTTTGCCTATTAAAGAGTAGTGTGTTAATAGCTTTAACTGCTATAGTTATAATATATAGTTAAAGTAAGGCCACCTATATAAGGCTAAGTTGTTATACTATTTTTTTGTTTATAGCTATAAAACTATTATAACCGCTGTCTACCTATACTAAAATAAATAATAAATTATTATAAAAAAGGGGGAGAAGGAAGGGTTTTATCTCTATATTTAATTTAATCTTTTAATAACCTAAGGCATTACTATTTATAATAAATATAGGGTAGTTCTAAGTATATCTATCCCCTTTAATAAAGCTTACTTAAAGGGGGAGTTATTTTTTAAGCTTAATATATTTAAAGCCTTAGTAAAGTCCTTCTTTACTATTATAGTAAAGTAGACTTTAAATTCCTTTTATAAGCATTTTACTTAAAGAAAGGAGCATTTAGCTGCTATATAGAAGGCTAAGCTATATTAAAGGCATTAGCCTACTTTATAGTAGCGTTATATTTTAGCTATAAAAACCTAAGTAGCTTAAGCTATTAATTTTTTAAAGCTAAAGCTTTACTAGCTTTTACCTTTAGGCTTTATAAAGGTAAATTAAAAACCTATAGTATTAATATTTATTATTTTAACATTACTATTATAATTTTAAAATAATTCTATTTAGTAGGTAGTGTAGGACTTTTCCTTAAACTAATAGAAGTTAATATTAAGGGTAATACTTTAGTAGTATACTACTATATTAATATAGCTAGTATAGAATACATTATAGCTAATGTAATAGTTATATATATATTTATTAAGCGCTAAGCAGAGCTTAGTAAGCTTTACTATATCTGCCTATTTTAATCCTTTAGCTAAGGCTAACTTTTATTTAAATTAAATATAAAAGTTTAAAAACTATTCTTCTAACTATTAATATAGCTAATTTAATTCTATAACTACACACTTTTATTAATAGAGGTTTAAAAATATAAAGCTAAAGTAGTTAAAAAAATAAGCTAAGTTATAGGTAAAATCCACACTAACTTTAAAGAAAGCTAAGACCTTATTCTAAACCTTAAATAAAAGGTATTAGTAAATATAGAACTATTAATTATAGTTAGTGCTAATAAAGTCTTAATTTACATTAAGTTTATAAACTATAAAACACTTCTATACTTTAAATAAATTCTAGTTTCTATTAAAGGGTTCTCTTATAAAAAGGGGTTTGTGTTTTAGTTTTTCTATAATTAATCTAAAGGTAGTCTCTATTACTACTAAGGTAAGGGATTAAAAGGTTATTAATGCTACTCTCTATAGCGATTTTAGCTACGCTACTTACTATATCACTAGCTCTTAAAGCTAATGTAGCTTCTATAGCATTATAGAGGAAACCTATAGTCCCTTAAAGTGTTTTTATTTTATTCTTAATTAATTCTATTGCTAATCTATAATAATTAAGTTAGGAAAAGTAAAGATTAATATATATTATAAACTAGCCTAAAGGCGTGCTACTTTTTAGCATTAATAAAGTTTATATTAATCTTACCCCCTCTAAAAAAGAGCGAAGAGTAAAGAGAAACTATTTTAGTTTATATAGGCATTTGCTTAAATAAACACTTAAGGTTTTATTTAGCCTTATTAAGTCTTCCTTATAGGATTGTAATGGTTCTATTAGGTTATCCTTACAGAGCTATAACGGTCCCGTTGCGGCTCCGTAACGCTTCCCTTACCGTTTCCACTATACATCTAAGCTGGCAGCTCGGATCCATCACAATATCTTTAATTTAAATAGTTATAATTTTATAAAGAATATTAAATACTATAGTATTTTTACTATTATAAGCTATATCTTTAGTTTTAAAAACTATTATTATATTATTATAAGCTAAAGATTTATTTTTTTAAATTACTTTTAAAATTTTATTAATTTTAGTAAATCTTTATATTATTATTAAAATATTTTAAATTTTAATCTTTATTAAATATTTTTATAATTAAATCAGTATTAATTTTTATTTTTATTTTTTTAGTTTTTTTATAGTTTTTAGCTTTTTAAAGTATATTTTAAAGGTTATATCTTTTATTATTAATAAAGTTAATATATATATTATATTAATTTATTTTTAATAAAAAAGGGTAAAGTTATTAAAGTTTTATATATAATTTAAAATAAAGTTAAATTAATAATTAAAAGTTATTAAATTTACTATTAGCCTATATATAATAAAAAACCTTTACTATAAAGTCTTTAAAAGATATAATATTAATTATATTATCTTTAAAGAATTTAACTTAATTAAGCTAAGCTATAGTATTTTAAACTTTAATATTAAACTCTTTTTAAACTATATAAAAAACTAAGTTTAAATTACTAAAAATTATTATTTACTTTTAGTTATTAAAATACTATTTATATTAAATTAATACTAGCTTTTAAAATAAATACTAAATTTAGTATTAAATTTAATTTTAATAATTTAAGGTTATATAACTATAATAGTCCTTTATTACTTAAATTTAAAGATCTATATTATTAAAAATAGCTACCTTTCTTTTATAGTAAATAGCTTTATTATTAATATTTTTAAGGTTAGTTTTAAGGTTAAAGTATTTAATATTCTTTATTTTTTATAAAGTATTAAAATATTTATTATAAATATTAAATACTAAAGTAAAGGTTTTTTAATATTTAACTATTATAGCTAGTTTTTCTATAATAAAAAGTAAAGGCTAACTATAGTATATTAATAAGTATTAAAATACTTATTTATTAAAGTATTAACTTTATTCTTTAAAATATAAAATATATATATTAAAGTATTTTTAATTAAAGTTTACTATTAATTAATAGTTTAAGTAAGTCTTTTAATATTAAAAGGAAAATACTAACCTTTTAGTATTATTTATAAAAGCTTATTATAAAAGGTTTTCTTTATAGTTAGTTATTACTTTATTTTGTAATGGGCTAGGTCTTTAACCTAGCCTAGCTTAGCCTGCAGCTGGCGGCGGTTGCTAAGCCCTGCGTACAACTAGCAATATAAGTGTTAATTAACTAAAGACCTATAACTCTAATTAATATATATCCTTTTATTCTAGCTAACTAATGTAGCTAGCATGTAGTTAGCAAAGGATATACTAACCCTACTATATCTACACTTAACACTTATAATAGCTTAATTAGGCTAAACTATAATAGTTAATTAAAGTTCTAAGTTATAGGTTTAAGTCCTGCTAGCTATATATAGGTATAGTAGGGATTTAGCTTAGGCTTATAAGACTTAATTAAGCAATAAGTAGGTCTTAAAGGATATATAAGTATTACTTAAAGGGTAGAGGTATATAGGGCTAATAGGGCGTTATAAGGCCTTAATAGAGAGCTATATAATAGGCTAGGTCTTTAACTTAGCTTAGCTTAGCCTACAGCTAGCGGCGGTTACTAAGCCCTATATATAACTAGTAATATAAGTGTTAATTAACTAAAGACCTATAACTTTAATTAATATATATCCTTTTATTCTAGCTAATTAGTGCAGCTAGCACGCAGCTAGCAAAGGATATGCTAACCCTACTATGTCTGCGCCTAACACTCGCGATGGCCCAATCGGGCTAGACTATAACAATTATAATAAATACCTAATTTTTTTTAAAAGGGAGCGTGTTATAGACTAGCCTAGATAGCTACTGTAATTTAGTGTTAATAGAGTTATTATTAACTATAAAGAGAAGGGAAGTCCTTTATCTCTCTCTTTCTTTTATTAATTTATATACTTTTAAATCTTTATATATTTACTTAATAAAGTCTTAGTAAAGCCTTACTAAAAATAGTTTTAGTAAAAGTATAGTAAGGCTTTATAGGTAGTATATATCCTTTATCCTTTTTTAATAAAGCTAATAAGCCCTTTTTATATTATTATATATTTAGAATTTAAGCTACTAATTTAAATTTATTATATAGCCTTTTTTTTACCCTTTATATTACTACTCCCTTATATTATTAATAGTGTAATATATATACTTATATTAAAGTAAGATATATAAAGTAATTTTTTAATAAAAGAAATGTATTTTAAAAGTATACTTATTATGTAACGGAATTCCACACATAAAAGGAGGATTCCTAAAAACATAAGTAGGAAGACAACTTCATTACTACATATAACTATGCACCTATTTGTAACTTATGTGTGTTCTCTTTTATAATTCCTCTTATAATTGTTTATAACGCATTCTATAAATTATAAATGCCTACGCTTTACGTGCTGTATCTAGCGCGTAACAATACTCCTTAACTATAGTATATGTATCTTTATAGTATATACCTATAGTTACTATACTATATACCCTCTTTTCTCTTTATTTTAATTAGTTTATTAGTATTAACCTTTAAAATTTTATTAGCTTAATAGTATTTTAATACTAATAATAACTAAAATAAAAAAGGTTAAGTAATATTAATAGTTTAAATACTTAATACTTATTATATAAGTAATTAATAAAATAAAATAATAATAAATAGCTGTGATGGATTCGAGCTAGTGGCTCGGATCCTTATCAGGGGCTTATCGCAATCTTATCGCATCCTACAAAGCGTAACTATAAAGGCACACTTAGGGCACGCTAGAGGCATATAAAATATATAAGCCAGCGAGGAGGCTCCTTTTAGGAGTCTTCTCTCTCTCCTCTCTCTCCTCTATAGTTAATAATAAATCCATTAACGCTAGATTGCAGAAGCCATCTAGGCCAGTCCATAACAATAGCCTTTTATTTATAATTACTTTAAGGGTCTATAGTAAATATAAAAACCCCTTTAAAATCCCCTCTCTCTTTTATTAACTTTTATTTTAATAATATACTTTTTATTTACTTAGTTTTTAATTTTTTTTTTAATACTTTTTATATCTTTTTTATAATACTATTTTAATAATTACCTTATATTACTATTTTTTATTTTACTCTTTATATATAAACTTACTATTACCTTTATTAATATAGCTTACTTTTTATATTTTAGTATTTAATTTATTATATATTTATATAAATAATATATATATTTTATATAAATATAAAGCTAACTTAATATATTTTAGTAAAATATTTATCTTTACTTTTATTAATACCTTTATAAAGAAAAATTTACTATATATATTAAAAAAGTATTTAATTTAAAGTAACTTTAAAAATAAATAGTTTTTTATTTATTAATAAAAAACTTTACTATATTTTTTATACTTTATTTATATTATTATAAATAATATACTTTACTATCTTTTAATTAAGGATAATTTATATATATTTTATAAATAGTATTATTATACTTATAACTAAAGGTATAAATAATTAACTATTAATTTATAATTATATTATTTTATTTATAATATAATAAATACTATTTTTTATAATATTATTATTAACTACCTCTATTATTTTACTACTTTTAATATATTATTTTAATATATTTAATTAAAACTTAGCTTTATTTAATTAAAAAAGATATTTTTAAAGTAAATAAAGTATTTATTTTAATATTAATAATAATAATTACTTAATTAAAAAGTTAAAAGTATTTTTATTATTATTATTACTATTATTATATTTATTACTTTTATAGTTAATATTATTACTACTTTTACTTTAATTTTTAGAATAGTACTACTTATTATACTTAATATATTCCTTTAAAGGCTACTCTTTATTTATATACTTTTAATACCTTTAATAAATATAAATAGCTAATTTAATATTTTAAAAACCTTTACTTTTTTAAATAATATCTCTACCTTTTTAAATATTACTTTAGTAATAAGCTATATTATTATTTTTTTATTTAATACTTTAAAAGATATTTAAAATTAGTTTATTACCCTTTAAAATATTATATTTTATATTTATTACTTTTTATACTATATTAAAGGTATTATTTATAATATAATTATTTCTTTATAGTCTTTAAAGTATATTAAATATATATATTTTAAAGTATAATAATTATTTATTACCTTTTATAATATCTCTCTTTAAATATTATATATATATTTAAATATACTTAAATTTATTCCCTTTTTACTATAAGCCTTTAATTTATTTAGCTTTTATATATTTTAAGACCTTTATATCTCTATTTTTAGTATTATTAATTTAATATAAATTAAATATAGTACTATATAATATATATTTATTATTATATTATTACTTTAATAATTTTTAATTAAAACCTATTTATTTCTTTATAATAGCTTTAGCTATTAATATTATTTATATATTTAATATTAGTTTTAATAATAAGTTATAATAATAATATTTATTTATACTTTACTTATTATATTTATAATATAAATACCTTTATTATTTTTTTTTATATAAAGGGTAAGGTAATATAAAAGTTTATAATAGTTTTTATTATTTAATTAAATAAAAAATAAAGAAAATAATAAAGAGAAAGAGTTTAATAAAGATAATAATTATAGTTATTAATAGTAAATAAAGTAAAAGTAAAATATATTATAAGATTTTATTTAAGTTTAAATAAGCTTTTAAATAAATATAAAATTAAACTTTATTATTATATAATAAGCTTATAATAAAAATATATATCCCTTTATTATAATTTAAATTATATTAATACCTTTATATTCTTTATAAATTTTAAAGGCTTTTATATAGGTTATTTATAGTTTATTTATTTAATTAAAATATTATATTATTAGCCTTTACTTTAAGTATTTTTAATTATTAAAACCTTTTTCACTATATATTTTATTAAAGTAGTATTTTCTTTAAATATTAATAAAAGTAAATTTAAATATATATTTTAAACTATTTAAAAAAGTAAAGGGTTATTTACTATATATTTAATAAAATTAATATAGAAAATTAAATATATATTACTTAAAATATTAAAGTATATAGTAAAAGATATAAAGACTTTTAAAATATAGTATTTTACTATAACTTAATTAAGCTTATAATTAAAATAATTAATTTTAATATATTATAAATTAAGCTATATAAAATCCTTAACTTAAAAGTATTTAGTAAAGTATTATAATTTATTTAAGGTATTTTATTAATATTATTAAATAAAGTTAATTATTATTTAAATTAATTATATACCCTTTTATATATACTTAAAGAATTAAACTATATAACCTTTAAAGAATATATAGCTTTAAAGTAATTTTAATAGGTATTAAATAAGTTCTATATTATATTTATAAGTTACTATACTTATATTTATTTTAGTTACTATAAATATATAGTTATTTAATATTAGCTAATAAGTAAAAAGGTAAAATAGTTAGTTATATTATAAAAATTCTACTATTATATAAAGGGCTACTTATACTTTTTAGTTTATTTACTTTATATCTCTATTTATTTAAAGGTAATAAGTTATAAAAAGTAATTATTTAATTTTTATTAAAAAGTAAAGGAGAAATTAAAAGAAGCTAATTTAATTTAAACTATAGTTAAAAATAATATTATAAAGGAAGCTATAAAAATACTATTAATAAAATAAAAATTAAATAATACACTCCTTAACTATTATATTTATTATTACCTTTAGCTAAATATATTTAAAGAAATAGTTTATAATAAC
This sequence comes from Claviceps africana, assembly GCA_018360145.1. Classification (NCBI taxonomy): domain Eukaryota; kingdom Fungi; phylum Ascomycota; class Sordariomycetes; order Hypocreales; family Clavicipitaceae; genus Claviceps; species Claviceps africana. The sequence continues at coordinate 56,571 of SRPY01000025.1, read as the reverse complement.
TATAAAGTATTATAATACTTAATTATTAAAGGTAAATAGCTTTATTATAAAATTAACTAAGATTTAAAATTAATAATAGTTTAATGCTAAAATTAACTAAAGGTAGCTTTATTAAAGTTTATAACTTTTATATTCTTTATAATAGAAGTAGTTATAAATATACTATTGTTATAGTCTAGCCCGATTAGGCCATCGCGAGTGTTAGGCGCAGACATAGTGGGGTTAGCATATCCTTTGCCAGCTACGTGCTAGCTGCACTAGTAGCTAGAATAAAAGGATATATATTAATTAAAGTTATAGGTCTTTAGTTAATTAACACTTATATTACTAGTTATATACAGGGCTTAGCAACCGCTATTAACTATAGGCTAAGCTAGGCTGGGTTAAAGACCTAGCCTATTATATAGCTCTCTACTAAGGCTCTATAACGCCCTACTAGCCCTATATACCTCTACCCTTTAAGCAATACCTATATATCCTTTAAGACTTACTTATTACTTAATTAAGTCTTATAAGCTTAAGCTAAGTCCCTACTATATCTATATATAGTTAGTAGGACTTAAACCTATAACTTAAAACTTTAATTAACTATTATAGTCTAGCCTAATTAAGCTATTATAAGTATTAAGCGTAGATATAGTAGGGTTAGCATATCCTTTGCTAGCTACGTGCTAGCTGCACTAGTAGCTAGGATAAAAGGATATATATTAATTAGAGTTATAGGTCTTTAGTTAATTGACACTTATATTGCCGGTCGCACACAGGGCTTGGCAACCGCCGCCAGCTGTAGGCTAAGCTAGGCTAGGTCAAAGACCTAGCCCAACACAACTATACTATATTAATAAATATTTTATTTTAATAAAAGTTATAATAAAGGGCCTAAAATATTATATTTTTCTTTAGGTATTTTAATAGTAAAGAATTATATATACACTAAATTAATATAGTTATAAAGGGCTTATATTATAGTGCCTATAGTTGCCTTTAAAATAATAGTGCTTTATAAATATTAATACTATAATCTTTTATTTAAACTTTAATAATAGCTTTAAATAAAAAATACTATACTTTATTATATAAAGCTTATAGCTTTATATAGTAAGTTAAGTTTACTATTAAAGCTTAGTTTAAAGGTCTTTAATATATTTCTTTAAAAATAGTTTATATTTAAATAGTAGTACTATTAAAGCTAAAGTAGTTATAAAAGTTTTAATAGAATTTTAAATAAAGTTAAGTTAATATTCTTTTTATATATTAATAATAGAAATTAAAATAAAGTAAACTAAGCTTTAAAGGTTAATAAAGTTATAGCTTTTATTTTATTTATATTATAAAAGGGTATTTAATTTAGTAGCCTATAAACTAAAGTAGTAATAGAGGTAAAAGTTTAAAATTGTTAATATTTCTATCTATTATATTTATTATTTTAATATTTTATATAAATTAATAAAGTATTTTAAATTTTTATAGTTAGTAAAGATTATAAATAGTTAAGCTATATTATATAATTTAGCTAATTAAGCTTTAAGGTAAAAGATAATATTTAATAGTTCTTTATTATAAATTATATAGTTTTACTTAATACTTAATAAATAAGCTAAGTAGTAAGCTATTAATTATAAAATGCCTTTTTTATTATATTAAAATAAATAACCCTTTAATACCTTTTTTAAGGCATTAGCTTTAATTATAGTGTTTCTTTTAAAATTTTATTAAGCTAAAATTAAGTATATAATAAATATATTTTTTAAAGTAGTAAAAGTAGTTTTATATTTTATTAATTAAATAAATAGTATACCTTTTTTAATAAATATAAAGAGTAAGCTAATAAAGTTAAAGAAGCTAGCTATAAATTTTTAATAAAAGTTTATAAAATTAAAAAAGCTTTAAACCTTTTATACTTTAATAAAGGCTTTTTAATTATAAATAGCTATAATTTTCTTTAAGTTTAAATAAAGCTTATACTTTATATAAATAATAAACCTTAAGTACTTTACCTTTTTTATATTAAAGGTATATTTATTAATATTAAGGTAAAAGCCTACTTTATAAAGGTAAAAAAGAACCTTTTATATAAATTAAATATAATTCTTTTAAAACCTATTAATATAAATTAAAATATTATTAAAGTAAGTAGTAATATATAGCTTAAAGGCATTATTTAAAGCGCTATTAATATATTATTAAAATATAGCTAAAGCCTTAGTTAAGCTAAAGGGGTAGATAAGCTACTTAAAGAAGCTAAATTATATATAAAAAGCTATAAAGTATTTATTCTTTACTACTACTTATAGGTAATAAAAAGCTATATAAATATTAAGCTTTATAAACTATTTAGCCTTTATTAAAGATTATAAGGTTTTCTTTATTAATAATAGTAAATATTAGTTTTAATTTATAACTTTATTTAAGGTATAATAGTTAATATAAAATTACTATTCTTTACTTACCTTTTTAATAAAGAAAATTAATATTATAATTAAAAAGGATAACGCTTAAATTTAATCTTTATTTATAAAGTTTATAATTTATTTTTAAATTTTAAAAAGCTAATTATAAAGTATATTATATAGTAGTGCCTATAAAAGTTTTAAAGTAAAGCTATTTAAGTTATTTTATAAGTATATATAGTAGAAAAAACTTTTGCGATTTCGCCTGCACCGCAATAACGCTATAGAATTAACTTAAATTAACTTAAAAAGCAAATAAAAAGTTTTGCTATATTTATTTACCCCCCTTTATAATAGTATATTAAGCTTAAAGTGTAGATATAGTAGGTAGTATAATAATAATAGATATTAATATAGAAAACTATAGTATTTTATAGAGTTATTATAATTCCTTTACTTACTATAATAAGTTTACAGTAAAAAACTAAGTTAATACTATAATTAATATAGCTTAAAACTAAGTATTAGTTTATTTATAATAGAAATATAATAAAATTACTAAGCTTATGCTAATCTTTTTGCTAAAAGGAGTTTAAAAGGTTATTCTATATATTATTAATATAAAAACAATATAAGCCTATTATAGGTAACCTATTAATCCTTAGGAATTAATTATAACTGCTAACCTTAAAGTAATAATTAAAAGGGCAATTAAGAAGGCTATTTAGCTTAAAACTACACTAGCTATAATATAGGCTAAAATTATAGTTAATAGCGCTACTTTAATAATTAATAGGCTTATTTACCTAACTACCTTTATAGTAGTATTGCCTTATATTTATAAAGAGACTATTATTAAAGGCAACTTAATTAGTAAAGTAGTTAAATAATATAGCTTAAAAGATATTATTTATACTATTAATAAAGCTATAGATAAAGACATTATAGTAGCTATAAAGCACCTCTATAGTAGTAATATAATAGTTACTTTTAAAAATATAGCTTAACTTTATATTAAAAATATAAAATAAGTTTAAACTACTTTTAGCTTAAATATAATACTAAACTAATAAGTATTTAATATTATTATTAAAGGATTCCCTATTTATTATATATATTAAGTTATTAAAGAAGATATTCTCTATTACTTTACCTTTATTAATAGCAGTAGTATTACTAAGGTTATAGTATAAAAACCCTATAATATTATAATATAAGCCCCCTTTATCTTTAAAATTAAAGATATTAATATAGTTAATAAACTATACTATAAAGGAGTTATTTATAAAGCTAAAATATTTAAAGCTAAACTATATAATAAAGCTCTTTATTAATATTAATATTATTAATACTTTAAATTTAGCTATATTACTATATACTATACTATAACTTTATATTATAGCTATTACACTACTATTAAGTATATATTTAAGACTAACCACCTAACTATTATAGATATAGAGTAAAAGTAATACACTAACTATATAAATACCTACTTTACTTAATTAAAACACTATTTAATTACTAATAACTATTAAATAAAAGCCTATATTATATATTTAAATTAGTTTAGTAGCTTTATTGCCTTATTTATACTAACCTTTATAAATATAAATAGCTAAATTAAGGTTTAAATCTATAATTAATATAAATAGGCTAGTAATACTCTCTTTAATAAAGCTTTACTTTAAAAGCATAGTAAGTGCCTTTAAAGTAGCTATAATTAATACTAAAGCTTTAATATAATATTTATACCCCCTTTACTAAGGCTTTAAAGCGCTATTAAGGCCTTCTTTAGCTACTGCTTTAGTATTAAGTTAGCCCCTTTATTATAAAAAACCCCCTTACCTTTTAATTAAAATATAATATTATAAATAATATATTAGAATATATAGAAGAAAATATAACTTATTTACTTAGCTTTTAAGTTTTAACTTAAAACTAATATAGTAGTAATTTAAGAACTATATAATATTAATAAAGACCCTTTAAACCTAAGCTTAGGTTTTTATTAACTTATAGCTTAAGGTAAAAGAATAGCTATTTATATTTACTATTAATATAGCTTTAGCTTATAAATAATATAGTTTAGTATTAACTAATATACTATAACCCTTTATAATATTAATATTTACTTTATTTACTCTTTTACTTACTATTATAATTAAATAACTCCTTTTTATAACTTTTTTATAAAACTATTATAGTATTACTATATCTTTATTAATAACTTTAACTAGCACTACCCCTTTTAAAACTAATATAGCTATATATTACTTAATAGTAATAAACTTTTAATAGTTATAGCTTAATAATAATTTAAATTTATTATGCTTTAAAATAAAATAATATAGTAAATATAAAGTAAGAGAGATAGTACTATTAATTATATTTAGTTCTTTACTAACCTTTAAACTTAATTTTTAAAAGAATTAAACCTTATTAAATTTAATTATATTTTATAGTTTATTTATATTACCTTTTATAATTATAGTTCTATAACTATTATTATTAAATAATCTTTATATTACTTTAAATAGCTTTAAATAAATAAAATACTTATTACTATAAAGGTAGTATATTACTTTTACTCCTTTTTTATATTAATTATCTTTAATATCCTTTATTAAATTAACTCCTTTATTATATAGTTTATAGCTAAATTTACTACTATTACTACTTTTTTTATATTAAAGGGCCTTTATAATGCCTTTAAAGCGTAGCTATAGTAAACCTTTAAGGTTTATAAAGTTATTTATAATATAAAATATATTTAAAGACTTTAATAATATTACTATATTAAAGTAAGTTAATAAGCTACTATTAATATAGCTTTAAATTAAAAATAAGTTATTTATAAAGAATAATATAGCTTTTAATGCTATATAGTAGTAAATATAATAGCTAAAAAGAGTAACCTTTAAAAACTAAAATAATAAACTTAACTTTATAGTAGCTTATTATTTAAAACTACTTAAGTTTTAATCCTTTACTATAGTAGTAATAGTATACCCTTAACTACCTTTTATTATAATAAAGTAAAGGTATTTTTTAATAGATTCTTTCTTACCTTAACTATTTATATAAATAATATATTAGCTAATCTTAGCCTTTAACTTAACTCTACTATATTTTTAAAGGAAAACTACTTTATAGCCTTAGAGATATATAATATAATTAAAGGACTAGCTAGCTAAAAAGCCTTTAAACTTAATAAGCTTTTAATAAAGTTCTTTAAAGCCTATAGTAAACTATTTATTAGTATTTTCTTTAATTTACTTAATATATACTATTATATTAAGCATTACTTAGCTTTATTTTAAAAAGCTAAAGTTATAGTTCTCTATAAGTTAAGAAAGTTATTTAAAAAAAGGAAATATATTAATATTTTAAAACTAATCTCCCTTTTTAATATTATAAATAAAGTATTAAAAGTAGTAATAGTAGTATAGATTACCTATATAGCTAAGAAGGGTAGCGCTTTTTTAAAGCTTTAAATAAATAACTATATTAATTATTTTATAGAGGTAGCCTTTATTATTTTAATAAAAGCTATATATATAGTATAGCACTATAATAGCACTATATTACTTTTTTAGTTTAATATTTTAGCTATTTTTAATATAATATATTACACTAAACTTATTTATATAATAGTCTTTACTAAACTCTTTATATAAATAGTATACTAAATCTAAGCCTTTACTATATTATATAAAGCTTACCTTATATTTAATAGTTAAATAGTAGCCCTTTATATAGTATTTATAGAGGTCCTTTAAGGGTTCTTTATATCTTTAATTCTCTTTCTTTTTTATATTACTTTACTTTATATTAAACTTATAATAGTTAACTTTATATTAATACTTAGTCTTTTTAATAATATTAATATTTTAATATATAGCTATATAATAAAGGAGATTTAAGCTTAACTTAAGAATACTTAGGTAGTTTATTAAAAATAGTTTTATAAATTAAGCCTAAAGTTTTATTTATAAAAAAGTAAACTTATTTACTTTAATAAAAGAAAATAGTTAGTAATAATATTAATTTAACTTAAAACTATAATAATTTAGCTAATATAGTTAGCTTATTTCTTTAGTATTTAAATTTACTATAAACTTTAATAGAAAGCTTATTAGCTTAAGCTTATTATAAAATTAATATAGTAGTAACTTACCTTTACTATACTTTTTATATTTATTTAAGGGTATTTACTATATAAATTTAAACTTCTTTATACTTAAGTTATTTAAAGCTTTATTAGCTATAATATAGGCTTATATTATACTTTAACTAAATATAGAGATATAGCTAAAGGTATTACTAAAGCCTTTATTATAAAGTAAATTTAATATCTTTATATTATTATTAATATTTATAAAGCTATACTATAGTTTTTAGTTAAAATTAAAGTAATAATCCCCTCTTTAAATCTATACTTTAACTACTATATTTAATAATTTTATAATAAAATTAAAGTAAATAAAATAGCTAATAAAATTTAAATAGCCTATACTTTAATAGTAATTTACCTTTAATATAATACTTAATATAAAAAATAACTTTATATTAACTATATATTACTTTTAACTTAATCTTTACTAAACTCTACTATATTTTTTATATTTAAAACGCTAAAATTAAATTAAAAAAAGTAATAGTTTTAAAAATAAGCCTTAGTAGCTTATTAGCGCTTCAGTTAGCACTTTACTATAGCTAAATAAAATTTAAACTTCTACTTTAAAAAAAAAAATACTTTAACTTTACTACTACTTTATTAAGTTTAAATTATTAGCTTTAATTTAGCTTTATATTAAAAAAATTAGCCTTAACTCCTTTCTTTACTTTTACTATATCTTTAATATAAACTTATTAATATACTATTACTAAGGTAATTATAAAGATATTTACTACTTTATTCTTTAATGCTTTAAATATAACTATCTTTACTTTTTAATATTTAAAGTAAGCTTAATTTAAAACTTAAAGGAAATCTATACTGTCTTTAATTAGCCTAGCTTTATATAATACTTAGTAAAGTAGCTTTTTAAAATTAATTACCTTTTATACTTTTAACTTACCTTTACTTTATAAAAGAAATAATAGTAAATAATAATACCTTTTAGTCCTTAATATAGGCTTAATATAGGCCCCTTTATTACTTTACCTTTACTACTTTAAACTACTAATATATTACACTTTAGTATTTACATTAGTATTAATATATAACTAAATTAAGCCCTAAATTATTTTATTTTATTTATAAAAAAAATAAAAGAAAAAAAAATTAAATAAAAATAATAATAAAAAAAAAAGAGAAATAAAAATAAAAAAAAAGAATAAAAAAAATAAAAAAACCTAAACTTATTAACTATAAAGCTAGCTATAAAGCCGCCTATATATCCCTATACCTCTTTTACTATAGCCTTTTCTTTAAACCCCTTTTCTCTTTACTTTACTACTACTATTATTATTCTTTCCCTCTTTATTTTTAAATCCCTTTACTACTACCTTAAAGCTAATATAGGCTTTATTTACTTTTATTAAAGATTATTTTTTTAAGTTATTTTATTGCTTTAATAAATAAGTAATTTAGTTTATATAAATTAATATTTTATACTTAAAAATGCTATTATAGCTAGTAGTTATAGTAAAGGCCTAACTTAAACTCTATATTAAAGTTAATTTAGTATTAATAAAGCGCTTAGTTATTTACTAAATAACTCTATATAAATTATACTATATAATATTAGTTATTAATACACCTTTATTAAGGAATTAAGTTAGACTTATATTAAATACTATAAAATTACTTAGATTATATTAGGCTTAAAAGTTTATAACTTTTTATATTATATTATAAACTATTACTATATTAAGTAGGGCTTACTTTAATTAATATTTAACTTAGCTTTACTTTAAACCTTAAACTTAAGGACATTTAGGAACTGCGATTTCGCCCGCACCGCTATAGCGACGCGGAATTAACTCTAAACCGCTTAAAAAGGGCAGAAAACAATTTCTTATACTTATTTACCCCTCTCTTTAATAGTGTATTAATATTAAAGTATAGGCATAGTAGGTGCTAAGATATTAATAGATATTAATAATAGAAATTACAGTAGCTTTATCTATAGCTAATACTATTTTAATATAAATTAAGGTAAATTTATAATAAAACTATAAATTAAATTTATATTACCTTTAGTAAATAAGCTAATATTAAATTACTTTAAGGTTAAATATAAAGAATTAATAAGACTTATTTTAATATTAATATTAAAGAGTATATAAAATATTGTCCTTTATATAGATAATATAGCTATAATATATAGTTAATATAAAGCCTTTATACCTACTACTTTAAAGGCTTCCTCCCCCCCTTTAAATATAATTACTATTTAAAACCTTAAATAAACTATTAAATAAGTAGTTAAAAATATAATTAATAGTAGCTTTATTATAAAATTAAGTTAAGTAAATATTATAATATAAGGTATAACTATATTTATTACTTTAATTTATATTATTACTATAGTAGTGCTACTTTAAATTTATTATAAAACTATTATTAAAGGTTTATTTATCTTTAAAGTAATTTAAAATAAATCCCTTAAAGATATTATTAAAGCTATTAACTATATTATAGAAACTAATACTATAGTAATAGTATATTAACTTTATAATAGTAATACTATAGTTATATTTTATAATATAGTAAAACCTTATATTAAAAATATAATTTAAATTTAAACTATATTTAAACTAAAAGTAACGCTTAATTACTGCCTTTTTAGTGTTATTATTAAAGGCTTCTTTATTTAATACTTTAAAAACTAAATAATAAATAAAATCTTATAAAACTTTATAAAGAATAATAGCTTAAAACTAATATAAATATAAATATAAAAACCCTATATAACCTTTATTAAGTCCCCTTTAATTATTAAAATTAATAAAATTAAGGCAGTTAATTATTTATACTACCTTAAAGTTATTTATAAAGTAAAAATATTTAAGGCTAAGCTATATAATAATACCCTTTACCTTTATTAATACTATAGCTACTTTTAATTTAAGTATATTATAATATATTATAATATAGTACTATACTATAGCTATTATAATACTAAGCACTATAAGGCTAAAGAGTTAGCTTACTTAGCCTTAATAAAGGCAATATAGAAACGCTATATAAACTATATAAAACAGCACTCTATATAATTATAATAATATAATATTATTAATAAATAGTAATATTATACTTATAATATATATTTAAGCTAGCTCTAAGCCTTTACTACCTCTTCTTTAACGCTAAAAAAAGATAGATAAATAGAGGTTACTTTATATAACTATTGCTATAATATTAATAACCCTTTATTATAAAAGGCATTACTATAGAAATGTATTAGCTAACCTTAAACCTACCTACTTAACTTTTAATTAGTATTAATTTAATAAAGCACTATAAACGCCTTCTTTAGTTAATAACCTATTTTTAATATAGGTTTAAATATATAAATATTAACCTAATAGTCCCTTTAATATATATAACTAAAGTTATATATTAAAATATATAAAAGAAAACCTATTTTATATATTTAATATTAAAAACCTACACTAAAACTAATATAATTATAATATAGAAACTAAGTATAACTAATAGACACCCCCTTAACTTAAGCTTTAGCTATTATTAATTTACTATTTAAAGAGGATAAACTATATTATATATTTATTACTAATATAGAACTACATTATAGTTAACTTATAATAGCACTAATTAATATATAATTAATATAGCAGGCTATAATATATATTTAATATACTCTTTAATATATAAACTAAGCTAAACTATATCCTTTATTAAATTTATAGTAGCTATATTATAACCTTAAAGTATATTTATTAATAACTTTAACTAATACTACCCTCTATAAAATTACTATAATAAAATATTATTAAATAGTAAACTCCTTTTATTAATAGTAAAGTAATAGTAATTTAAACTTATTATACTATAAAGTAAGGTTATATAGTTCTTCTATAGTAAATATAATAGTATTATTAACTATATTTAAGCTACCTTTAATATAATTATTAAATACTTAAAGGGCTTTAACTTTATTAAGTTTAACTATATTTTATAGCTTATATAAATTAATACTATTATTAATAAAAGGCTTAACTATAGCTATATATTTAAATAGCTAAGAATAAATTAGGAATTAATTATAGCTAAGGCAGTAGTATAGTTTTAAATTAATAATACTAAAGACCTACTTTTAACACTATATAAAATTAATATATATATTAAATAAATTATAAATAAGCTTTAAATAATAATATAGATAGCGGTTTTATATAGACCTTAAGGTAGCTTTAAACTAAACTTATAGTAGAATTATAGAATAAAGTAAGCAATATAAAATATAAAAAGGGCGCTATAATAATAGTAGTTATTATAAACTAAAGCTAATTAATAACTTATAACTAAGGCAGCCTAAATATAATCCTAAGTTATTTATAAAAAATAGTGTAGTTTTTAGTAAACTATAGTTTACACTACTTTTACCTATTAAAGCAGCCTTTAGAAACTTCAACGCTAAGTATAGCTTTAAAGTAAACTCCCTTTAATATAATAATATATATTTAACCTCCTTTAAGAGAATAGCTTAAATACTACTACTGCCTTTTTTTATTAAAATAAAGCTACTGCCTTTATAAAACACTTTTTTTTTTCTATAGCTTAACTTATTAATATCCTTAATAATCTTAACTTTTAACTTAATAATACTATATTTTTACTAAAAGACTACTTTAATATTAATAAAATCTATAGCATTATTAAAGGCTTTATTAGCTAAAAAGCACTAAATATTAATAACCTCTTAGCTAGGTTCCTTAAAGTTTATAAAAAACCCTTTATAAAAACACTAACTTACTTACTAAATAAGTGCTACTTGTAATGGATTCGAGCTGGTGGCTTGGATCCTTATTAGGGGCTTATTGCAATTTTATTGCATCCTATAAAGCGTAACTATAGAGGCACACTTAGGGCACGCTAGAGGTATATAAGATATATAAGCTAGTGAGGAGGCTCCTTTTAGGAGTCTCCCCTCTCTCCTCTCTCTCCTCTATAGTTAATAATAAATCTATTAACGCTAGATTATAGAAGCTATTTAGGCTAGTCTATAACAATTATTAACTATTATAGCGATAATAACGTGGATACAATAAACCCTAATAGCAATAACTAAATAAGTTAACTAAGCGATATATAGGAATTACAATTCCTTTAAGATAGAATAGTGTAGTAGAAGGCGTAGCTTACTAAGCTTTACTATTAAGTATTAATAACAAAAGCGGCTAGCTTTAATGTAACCTTAGTAACTACTATAGCGGTAATAGCTACGCTTTACTATAAGAAACCTAAGTGTAAGCTATTACCTATAGAAATGCTATATAATAGCAATAAGGCCGCTTACTAGGCCTAGTAAAGCCTTATAGCTTATAAGTTAAAGGTAGACTTTAACTTTATTAGAAGTAATTATAATAAATAGTTCCTTATTTATTAGAACCTAGGGTCTAAGGTTTAAACCTATATAGCACCCTTCTTTGAATTAGGACATATATTTGCGTATACATTAAGCTGCTTTTTAGCATACCTTAATAGAATATACATAGACCTTTATAGGGAAAAGTGTGCTGTCTTTAAGCTTAATTAGCTTAAGTAATGTGTAAACAAATAATTTATAGACTTCTATATCTATTTTAAGTAGAAGCTAGTTCTAATAGAAGGTATTAATTAGGTAGATACTGTAAAACTTATAAAGCTCTATATAGCTTTAAATAAGTATATATATAATTGCTGCATTAGCTATAATATACTTTATAACAATTACTATAAGGCTATAAAGCGCTACTAAAGTATTGCCCTTAATATTAACTCTTACTGTTTAAAGGAATGTATTAAAGCTTACTAATTAAGTTATAAATCCTACAATATAGAGGGCAATATAGCTATAACTAAGGTTAATAGTGCTAGCCTTATAATGCCTCCCTATAACTAATATACCTTATAATATACTTCCTCTTAAGGTAAGACTAATAATAAAGAGAAACTAACCTATACTATATAGGTTTTTAAAATAGTTATTAATAAATGCTATAAAGAGAGTTAATATTTACACTATAGAGTTATAGGCTACTAAATTAAAGAATGCTAGCTTTATTTAGTATATCTACCCCTACTGCCTATAGATATATATATTTATAAAATCTCTAATAAAGAGCCTATTAGTAATAAGTTAAGCGCTAACTTAAAAAAAAATAGCCCTACTGCCTAAGTCTTAGCAGTAGAGATATTAGTAGTAAATACACTTACTTTAGCTATTAGCCTATATATTTAAATATTATATATAAAGTAATAGAAGACTATATAAAGGAACTACCCTTTCTTCTACCCCTCCTTTATAATAGGTCTTTATTTATTACTATATAGGTAGATAGTAAATATAATAGCTTTACTACTATAAGTAAAAAGTTAGTATAATAGCTATATCTATAGCGCTTCTATTTATTATAATTGTAATTACTAGTTATAGCTATAACGCTAAACAATCTTCTATACTTATCTGCCTTATATATATATATTACCTAACTTATTTACTTTATAGTAGACGTTAATAGCTAGGTATTTCCTATTATAGCCTATATTATCCTTAGACTATTCTATAATTATATTCTTAACTCTTTATAAATATTTTAGAATAATATTACACTTTACTTTACTAAGAGGTATTTTAAAGTTAGTAAGCATTTAAGACTAGTTATTTATATAATAGAAATATATACTATTATAATACCTATTATAGCTATCTTAGGATTAGTCTACGCTAGCCTAGCCTAATATACTATATTACAATAAGAGCTAATATAACTCTTAGCAATAAGCTTAAGAGAAATTAATAATATTTTAGTAACTACTTTAGGACCTTCTATCCCACTAGCTAATAAAATACTATAGCACTTACTACTTAACTTATATAATTTTTAAGACCTCTTTAATAAGAAATAGGCGTCCTCCTTACCCCTTTATTAAGGCATTATAAACTACTATATATATCTTTAAAGGAATTTAAATAGCTCCCTCCTAAAGATCCTATAGGCGCCTCTATATAATATACCGAGGGATTAGCTACTAAAGATTTAGAAATAGATTATAAACTTAATAAATAAAGGCTAGATTTATATATTCTCTTTATTAGCTATAGCGCTAATACTTTTAGTGTAAAAGGCAGGTAGTAGCTAGTGCTTCTATATTAATTATTACGCCTTTAATAAAGTTATAGATTAAAACCGTTACCTACTCCTACTAATAAAGGAGACTTTACGTTCTTTTATAGGAGCTTAGTAGTTTACTAAGTTAGATATATACGCTGCCTTCTACTAGCTATAAGTGGCTTAAGGCAATAAATATTTAACTACCTTTTATATATAATTCGGTCTTTTTAAATAGCTAGTATACCTATTTAGTCTAGTAGAGGCTCTAGCTATATTTTAACGTTATATTAATAGCGCGTTAAAAGACGCCTTTAAAGATTACGCTACTATATACCTTAATAATATCTTAGTTTACTTTAATAGTATACAGAAGGACTACATTAAGTATATATAAAAGGTTCTTACCTACCTCTAATAAATAGGCCTTTACTTAGATATTAGTAAGTGTGCCTTTAGCGTAAAGGAGGTAAAGTACCTAAAGTTTATTGTTTAAGTAGGACGTATAGTGCGCCTAAATCTAGAGAAGGTGGCGGCTATTTATAATTAATAGCCGCCTACTAAGGTATATAGTATCTATAGCTTCTTAGGTTTTATAAATTTTTATTGTAAATTTATCCTTAACTTCTTAGATCTTATTAGCCCTCTTCTTATATTAATATAGAAGGGCGCATTATTTATTTAGTTAAGTGAGTGTAAGTAATTATTTTATTAGCTAAAGGCTGCCTTTATTTTATACTCTATTCTTGCCTAATAAAATCTTAACTATAAGACTATAGTAAAAGCTAACTTATTTAAAAAGGCGCTTAGTAGCTACCTCTTTTAATATAATAAGTTAGGTATACTGCGCCTAATTATATATTACTTAGCGCGCTTATTAGCGCCTTAGAGAAACTATATAATCTATAATAAAGAGCTTTTTAATATTATTTTCTACTTTAAGGTGTAGTTTATAGAACTCTATAGCGTTTTACACCCTTTTATAATTTTTATTAACTATAAAAATCTTAAATACTTTACTAGCCTATATAAGATATTTAAAAGATAGGCACACTAAGTAGAGACACTCTCTCTTTTTAATTTTTAGTTACATTACTAACTAGGCACCTTTATAGTGTAACTTAATACACTCTTCTACTATAAATAGAATAAATAAGGTTTAACTATAGAATACTAAGTATTATTCCCCTTAGCATTAATTATATACCTTAAAATATTAAATAAACCTTTAGTAGCTAGTAATTATAACTTATATAGCTTAATAGCTACCTTACCTATACCTATATTATATATACCTATACTATTTATAAATCTATACTTTAAGGACCTTTAGTTTTAAAGTATTATAATAAATAAGTTATACTCTATTAAATAAAAGTCAGTTTAAAAGGGGGTGTAATATTTTCTATTTAAGGCTAATACTTAATAGTAAATAGAAGACTATACTATTAATATATATAGTATATTATTATTCTATAGCTATATTTAGGTGCCTTAATTTAAACTACTTACTACTATGCTTATTTAATATACACACAACTCGCCTATACTAAATCACCTTAGTAAAAACACTATATTTTAAGCACTAATATATAAGTACTATTAGGAAGGGATATTAAAAGATATAGTATGCTTTATATAGAATTGCCACTATTATAGTAGGTAGAAGAGTTAATAACTTTAATAAGGCCTATTATAGCCTATTTCTACACTAAATTGTTATTAATTATAGGTCTTAGTAGACTTTATAACTAACTTATTAGTAGTGGATAAGGAATCTCTTAAATACCTTATAGTTATTATAGACTATCTCTTTAAATATATTTAGCTTAAGGTAATAACTAATATAGCTACTAAAGCGTGTATAAAGCGCTTCCTTTAATATTAATAGCAGTTCTATAGATTTCTATAAAGTATTATATTTAATTATAGCTTTAATTAAATTAGGGGATTTTAAATAGCGCTTTACTTATTAATAAGAACTAAATAGCTACTATTTATATTATACTACCTGTAAATAAATAGCGGCACAGAACGTGCTAACTAAGAAGTATAAGCTGCACTATATATTGTTATCGCCTTCTTTTAAGATAATTAGCCTAAATATTTAGCTACTTATTAGCTTACGTTAAATAATTAGACATTTAGCATTATTAAAATAAGCGCTTACTATATACTTTATAGCTATAATATTAAGCTCTTTTAATATAACCTACCTTCTACTAAGAGTTAAGTATTACCTAAAGGATATATAGTACACTTCCTTAATTAAATCTATATAGGTATTTAATTAATATAAGCTACTATTAACTTTATATAATAGCAATAACAAAATATAGTAAATTATAAGCGTTGTTTAGCTAAGCGCTTTATAGTTAGGGATTAAGTTTAGCTTAACCTCTACTATATTAAAACTAACTGCCTATACTATAAGTTAAATTAGGTTATAATAAGATATACTATTTTAAATATACCTACATTACTTACTATACACTTAGATGTCTTAGGCAATATTTACTTAGTTTTCTATATAAACCTTATTAAGTGTATAGTAATAAATCTATTACCCTTTTAGGTATATAAAGATTCCTAACTAAACCTACACTTAATTAGCGATAATTCTAAGTAAATATATTTTAAGTATAAAGTAAAGGAGATCCTATATATTTAAAATACATATAGCTACAGTAAGAATTGTAATATATTTATTAAATAGGTAGGATATACCTATTCTATATAGAAGCCACTAAAAAGTATATATAACACATCTACACTATATAACTTTAAGTTGTAATAAGGAGATATATATTATAATAATAATCTTATCTTATTAAAATAGAAATTAATTTAGAGTTATTTATAACCCCTAATCTATTCTCTTAAAACAATACCTAACCCCTTATTTATCTCCTTTTAAAACCCTTTTTAACTATCTACTACTTATTAAAATCCTTTAAATTACAATACTTATATTAGCCTTTATTAGGCTTTTAAGGGGTAAGGGCCTATAATTATATAGTATAGTTATTAATAGTCTAATATAGCAGTATTAATTTATGGTTTATATAGCGCGCTTAATATACACTTACTACCGCTTAAAAGGGGGAGAGGGGGGATTATAATTAATAATTAAAGGGAGTTTTTAAGCTATAGTAAAAGCGTAAGCTAGGGGTCTCCTTAGCTAAAGTAGTGTATCTATATACCACCTTAGCGACACTAATACCTCTTTTAGCTACCTTCTTAGCAGCCTTTAGGAGATTTAGAAATCGCTAGCTAAAGTTAGTAAACTTAGGGTATAGAATAATATAGGCGCCTTTTTTATTTAATGTATTCCTTATAAAGATATATAGCATTTAAATAGTGTAATTAACCTAGATCTCTATAACTATATTGTAAGTAGCGCGGCAGAGGGTAGCATTTTTTGTAAATAAATGCTTCCTTTAGAAGCACTTATATTGCTATTTTTTATAGAATAGGTAGGCCTTACCCCGCCTCTATAAACAATTAAATAGCCTATTTCTTACTATATATTTATAGTAAGATATATAGTATTTAATCTTCTACTCTTTAAATATAAGGGATTTATTACTTAAGTTACTCTCTACTTTATAGTAACTAACTAGCTATAAGCTATATAAAGGAGGCAAAGGGGAAGGGGATAGAGTAGCAGTAGTAGATATTTTACTAGTATTAAATAAGTTAGTATTAAGAATTTACAATAACTATATTTATACTAATATAATAGTATAACTAGGGCGTAAAGGTAAATAACAATATAAGTATAGAGGCAATGTGTAAAATATAGAATAATAAATAAAAGGCTCCTTTTAGGACTTAAAGTAGAAAATTCACTAAATAAAATAGATAGCGGAAGGATAGTAGGTAGGTAGTAAGAAGAATTTTAAAGGGGTTAAAAGGTATAAAAGGGGAGGAAAGAAAGGTAGATAGGTAATAGCGTAAAGGGGGCTTTTATACTTATTTTACTAACCTAAGTAATTACAGTAGGCTAGTATCTAGCTTACTCTTTATTTATTTAGTTTAGTTTATTATTATAATTATAAAACTAACTTATAGTGCTACAGCACTATTAAGCTTACTTTTAGATAACTATATATTAATATTATAAATAATATAAATTACCTATATAGGTATAGGCTAGGAATAGGCGGGGCTATAATATACCTACCCTACTGTAAGTAGATACCCTCCTATACTTAATAGATAGCTAATAAAGTGTATAGAAGGGACCTATATAATAGATTTAAGCTAGTGGCTTAGATCCTTATTAGGGGCTTATTATAATCTTATTATATCCTATAAAGCGTAACTATAGAGGCATACTTAAGGCACGCTAAAGGTATATAAGATATATAAGCTAGTGAGGAGGCTCCTTCTAGGAGTCTCCCCTCTCTCCTCTCTCTCCTTTATAGTTAATAATAAATCCATTGACGCTAGATCGCAGAAGCCATCTAGGCCAGTCCATAACACTACTATATTAAATATTATTTAAAACTATATTAAAGGGCTAAAGTTATTATTCTTTATAAGCTAAGAAAAACACTAATTAAATAATAATAAGCTAAAGTATAGTGCTTTATTTTACTCTTTAGTATAGTTAGTAAAATATTAAAAGTAGCGGTAGTATTTTAGCTTATTATTATAGCTAAGTTAAAAGGTATATTTTTAAACATTTAAATAAAGAATAAAGCTAATTACTCTATAGAAGTTACCTTTAGCGTTTTTATAAAATTAGTGAAAATAATATAGCACTATAGCGGAATTATATTATTACTTTAACTTAATATATTTATAGCCTTTAACACTATTTACTATTATTAACTTTTCTATATCTTTTTATTCTTTAATATACTTATTTAAATAATAATATAAACTTAAGCTTTTATTACTAACTATATTATTTATCTCTTCTTTAATAATTAATTAATAGAAGCCTTATTTATTACTACTAAGGTTTTATAAAGGTTATTAATCTCCTTTATTCTCTTTTTACTTTATATTATACCTTTATATTAAAAGCTTTAAGCTATATAATTTATACTTATCTTTAGTTTCTTTAATAATATAAATATCCTTACTTATAAATATATAGTAAAGGAGATATAAAAATAACTTAAAGATATATAAAGTATTTATTAAAAGTAGTTCTTTAAGTTTAGCTTTAATTTCTATTTTTAAAAGAGTAAACTAATTTATTTTACCTAAAAGCGCGCTATAATTATAATATTAATTTAACTTAGCACTGCTATAATATAACCTATTTAATTAACTTAATTTCTTAAAGTCTAAATCTACTAAAAGCTATATTAATAAATACATTAAAAGAAGATTAAAGTAAAATTAAAATAATAATAACTTATATTTATAGTGTTAATAGTATTTATATAAAGTTACTTACTTAATAATACCTGCCTTCTTTATATATAGGTAATATAGAGTATAGTTATATATAGTATAGTATTATATTATACCTTTATAAAAATTAATAATAAAGTAAAAGGTATTATTAAAGTGTTTATTTTTAAATAATTAAAATACTTTAAAGTAGTTATTAAAGTATTTAAAGTTATACCTTAATTCTTTATTAAAACTAAGGTAGTAGTAGCCTTAATTAATTTATATTTAAACTTTTAATTCTTTAGCTTTTATAAAAGAATTAAAAGAAATAAAATAGTAAATAAAATATATACTATTTATATAATAATAGTAAGCTAACTCTACTACTATTTTTATTACTATTAAAGCTACTTACCTTAAGTAAATAGCTACTTTAAATATATATTATTTATAAACTAACTATATAATTACCTTATAAAACCTTTACTAGCTAAAGCCTTAGTTTTAAAATAGAAGAATTATTAGCACTATAAATATACTATAGCGGAAGTGTATTAGTTTTAATTAGGATATATAGTAGCTAAATATAAGCCTTACTTTATATTTACTTTAAAAGTTAATTAACTTTATAAAGGGCTAGCTAAGTATAAATCTACTACCTTAATATAAATATAAATAAAGAAAATTAGCTTAAATATATTTCTTTTCTTTTAATATATCTTTAATATAAATTCTTTAATTTATTAATACTAAACTAACCTTAAAAACTATTACTACCTTTTACTATTATATTTAGTTTATAATTATATATAGCTAATTAACACTAAGCTGTTTTTACTTTATAACTACTATAATATTTATATTATACTTAACTTTAATAAACTAACTATATTCTTTATAAAATAGCTTATTAATATATAGAGATTACCTTAATTTACTTTAACTTACTATTTATAAAAGTAATAAGCTTAAAACCTTTAAGAAAGTAAGGCTTTTTTAATATTATACTATAACTACTATATACCTTTATTAAGCCTTAGAAAGGAAAGATATAACTAATAAATAAGGCTTTAAAGAAAAAAGAGGCACGCCTTTAAGGCTAATTTATATTAGAAATAATATAAGACTATAGTAAGGCTTTAAAGAAGAAAGATATAGCCTATAAATAAGGCTTTAAAGAAGAAAGATATAAGCTAGTAAGTAAAGCTTTAAAGAAATAAAGGGAAGAGAGGGAAATATATAGTAGGAGTATATATTAAAGCTAGACCTAATATAAGGCTAAGCTAGATATATTATAAAACTAAACTACACTATACTACACTATTATTACTAAACCCCTAACCCTTTACTACGCTATTTTAGCGTTATAAACTGCACTATATACTCTTTAGTAACGCTAGTTAAGATAAGCTAGCTATATATTAACTTCTATAATAGATAACTACTTAGGGCTATATTAGCCTTAAGGCGGTTACCCTATAGCGGTATATAGGTTTTCCTCCCTGTTTTAAGGTTTTTCCTATATAAATTAAGTAGCAGAGGTACTAGATACTAGGCTAGAAACAGCCTAGCTAGCGTAAATAAATAAATAAATTAATCTAACTTAGCACTACTATAATATAATCTATTTAATTAGCTTAGTTCCTTAGAGTCTAAATTTACTAAAAGCTATATTAATAAGTATATTAAAAGAAGGTTAAAGTAAAATTAAAATAATAATAATTTATATTTATAGCATTAATAATATTTATATAAAGTTACTTATTTAATAATACTTACCTCTTCTATATATAGGTAATTTAAAGTATAGTTATATATAGTATAGTATTACACTATATCTCTATAGAAATTAATAATAAGGTAAAAGGTATTGCTAAAGTATTTATTTTTAAATAATTAAAATACCTTAAAGTAGTTACTAAAGTATTTAAAGCTATACCTTAGTTCTTTATTAAAACTAAAGCAGTAGTAGCCTTAATTAACCTATACTTAAACTTTTAATCCCTTAGCTTTTATAAAAGAATTAAAAGAAATAGAATAGTAAATAAAATATACACTATTTATATAATAGTAGCAAGCTAACTTTACTGCTATCTTTATTACTATTAAGGCTACTTACTTTAAATAAATAGCTACTTTAAATATATACTATTTATAAACTAACTATATAACTACTTTATAAAACCTTTATTAACTAAAGCCTTAGTTTTAAAATAAAAGAACTATTAATACTATAAATATACTATAGTAAAAGTATATTAGTCCTAGCTAGAATATATAGTAGCTAAGTATAAGCCCTACTTTATATCTACTTTAAAAGTTAATTAACTCTATTTATTTATTTATTTATTTATTTACGCTAGCTAGGCTGTTTCTAGCCTAGTATTTAGTACCTCTACTACTTAATCTATATAGGAAAAACCTTAGGATAGGGAGGAAAACCTATATACTACTATAGAGTAACTGCCTTAGGGCTAATATAGCCCTAAGTAGTTATTTACTATAGAAGTTAATATATAGCTAGCTTATCTTAGTTAGTATTATTAAAGAGTGTATAGTGTAGTTTATAACGCTAAAATAGCATAGTAAAGGGTTAGGGGTCTAGTAATAATAGCGTAGTATAGTATTTAAAGGGGTAGTATGTTACCTTTAGCGCTTAAGTTAAACCCTAATTTAGTGCTGCTTTATATTTAATAGGTTACTGCCCTAACGCTTAGAGTTAACTACTAGCTTCTATAGAGGTCTATATAGTAATATAGAGGCTATATAGTCTAGCAGCTAGCCGCTTATTAGCTGCTAAAGGGGGGAGGGGGGGTTTTTTAGCTATAAAAAGGGCTTCCTTTAACCTACTTAACCTCTTTTCTTTCTTCTTCCTTTATTATTAAAATCTATAAGTATCCCCCTCCCCCCTTACTATAACGTTTCTATATTAATATTAAACCTAGTTTAATTATACTATATTAAAGAAAATGCCTTTAAATCTAACTATTAAGAAAGGTATAAGTAGTTATTCTTTATTTAACCTAGTTCTATAGCTAATCTACACTTAGCTTAAAGAGCTATATAACCTCTCTTACTTACCTTATTTAACTAAGGTAAAAGATATTATAAAATAGTATTATAATTTTACTAGTAAATATTTATATTAATACTAGCTTTACCTTAATACTAAGCTGCTATATATTTAATTAAGCAATAGTAATATTTATTTTAAGTATTTAAGGTAGAAAAAAGTTTATAAAAAGGTAGGTCTCCTTTAATATAGTTTTAATGTAGTGCTTAATTAATACTGTAAATTAATTTAAATATTATAGCTTATAAAGAGGCTATTTAAAAAGTAATAAATATATAGAATCTCTATACCTTTAAAGAGGCTATTAATATAAATCCACTTTAATTCTATATTAGCGCTACTATAGTAGTAATAATATATATAAAATAATAAGTATAAAGCTACTTAAAATGCAGTAATATATCTTATTTAATAGTATAATAAAGAGGTAAAGGGGAAATAAAGTAAGGCTAAGTTTGCTTTATTTTAAAATAAAATAATGCTATAAATATAATATATTACTAACGCCTTAGAGGACTAAAATAATATTTTATATAAGGTATATAGCCTTACTATAGTTCTATAGTAAGACTAAAGTAAAGGAAAAGGGGGCAGTAAGGAGGATAAAGAAATAGATAATAATAGTAAAGAGAAGTAGTAATAGATTTAGAGTAAGGCTAATATAGGGGCGTAGCCTTTATTTTTTTTTTTTTTTAAAAAAAGAATAAATAAAGACAGCGGTCTAATTTTATAATGTATCTAGCTTAGCCTTACACTAAGTCTAGCTTTAATATATACTTCTACTATATATTTCCCTCTCTTCCCTTTACCTCTCTAAAGCTTTATTTATTAGTTTATATCTTTCTTCTTTAAAGCCCTATTTATAGGCTATATCTTTTTTCTTTAAAGCCTTACTATAGTTTTATATTGTTTTTAATGTAAATTAGCCTTAAAGGTATACCTCTTTCTTCTTTAAAGCCTTATTTACTAGCTTATATCTTTTCTCTTTAAAGCCTTATTTATAAATTATATCTTTTTTCTTTAAAGCCTTACTATAGCCTTATATTATTCTTAGTGTAAATTAACCTTAAAAGTATACCTCTTTTCTTCTTTAAAGCCTTATTTATAGGCTTATATCTTTTTTCTTTAAAGCTTTATTTATAAGTTATATCTTTTTTTTTTAAAGCTTTATTTATTAATTATATCTTTTCTCTTTAAAGCTTAATAAAAGTATATAGTAGTTATAGTATAATATTAAAGAGGCTTTACTTTTTTAAAGGTTTTAGTTTTATTACCTTTATAAATAATAAACTAAGGTAAATAAAGGCAGTCTTTATATATTAATAAGTTATTTTATAAAGAATATAGTTAATTTATTAAAGTTAAGTGTAATATATATATTATAGTAGTTATAAAGTAGAAATAGCTTAGTGTTAATTAACTATATATAATTATAAACTAAATATAATAATAAAAAGTAGTAGTGGTTTTTAAAGTTAATTTAATATTAATAAATTAAAGAATTTATATTAAAGATATATTAAAAGAAAAGGAATATATTTAAGCTAATCTTCTTTATTTATATTTATATTAAAGTAGTAAATTTATACTTAACTAACTCTTTATAAAGTTAATTAACTTTTAAAGTAAATATAAAGTAAGGCTTATACTTAGCTATTATATATTTTAATTAAAACTAATATACTTCTACTATAGTATATTTATAATACTAATAATCTTTTTATTTTAAGACTAAAGCTTTAATTAATAAAGGTTTTATAAAGTAGTTATATAGTTAATTTATAAATAATATATATTTAAAGTAGCTATTTACTTAAGGTAAATAACTTTAATAGTAATAAAAATAGTAGTAAAGTTAATTTACTACTATTATATAAATAGTATATATTTTATTTATTATTTTATTTCTTTTAATTTTTTTATAAAAGCTAAGGGATTAAAAGTTTAAATATAAATTAATTAAGGCTATTATTACTTTAGTTTTAATAAAGAATTAAAGTATAGCTTTAAATACTTTAATAACTATTTTAAAGTATTTTAATTATTTAAAAATAAATACCTTAATAATACCTTTTACTTTATTACTAATTTTTATAAAAGTATAGTATAATACTATACTATATATAATTATACTTTATATTATTTATATATAAAGGAGATAGGTATTATTAAATAAGTAACTTTATATAAATACTATTAATACTATAAATATAAGTTATTACTATTTTAGTTTTACTTTAACCTTCTTTTAGTATATTTATTAATATAGCTTTTAATAGATTTAAACTTTAAAGAACTAAGCTAATTAAATAAATTATATTATAGTAATGCTAAGTTAAACTAGTATTATAATTATAGTATACTTTTAAGTAAAATAAACTAATTTACTTTTTTAAAAATAAAAATTAAAGCTAAATTTAAAGGACTACTTTTAATAAATACTTTATATATCTTTAAGTTATTTTTTTATCTCTTTTACTATATATTTATAAATAAAGATATTTATATTATTAAAGAAGCTAAAAATAAGTATAAATTATATAGTTTAAAGCTTTTAATATAAAGGTATAATATAAAGTAAAAAAAAATAAAGGAGATTAGTAACCTCTATAAAACCTTAGTAGTAATAAATAAAGCTTTTATTAACTAATTATTAAAAAAAAAGTAAGTAGTATAATTAATAGTAAAGGCTTAGATTTATATTATTATTTAAATAAATATACTAAAGAATAGAAGAATATAAAAGAGTTAATAGTAGTAAATAATATTAAAGACTATAAATATATTAAGTTAAAGTAATAATATAATTCTACTATAATGCTATACTATTTTTATTAATTTTATAAAAACGCTAAAGGTGACTTCTATAGAGTGATTAGCTTTATTCCCTATTTAAAGGTTTAGAAACGCATCTCTTAACTTAGCTATAATAGTAAGCTAAGATATTATTACTACTTTTAATATTTTATTAATTATATTAAAGAGTAAAATAAAGCGTTATGCCTTAGCTTATTATTATTTAGCTAATGTTTTTCTTAGCTTATAGAGAATAATAACTTTAGCTCTTTAATATAGTTTTAAATAGTATTTAATAAAAAAACTCGACGGATTTCGCCTGCACCGCTATAGCGACGCGGAATTAACTTCAAACCGCTTAAAAAGAGCAGAAAACAATTTCTTATATCTATTTACCCCTCTCCTTAATAGTATATTATTACTAAAGCGTAGGTATAGTAAGTATTAAGATATTAATAAATATTAATAGTAGAAATTATAGTAGCTTTATTTATAGCTAATACTACTTTAATATAAATTAAGGCAAATTTATAATAAAACTATAAGTTAAATTTATATTACTTTTAATAAATAAGCTAATATTAGATTATTTTAAGGTTAAATATAAAGAATTAATAAGACTTATTTTAATATTAATACTAAAGAGTGTGTAAAATATTGTCCTTTATATAAATAATATAGCTATAATATATAGCTAATATAAAGCCTTTATATTTATTACTTTAGTAGCTTTCCCCCCCCCTTTAAATATAATTACTATTTAAAACCTTAAATAAACTATTAAATAAATAGTTAAAAAGGTAATTAATAGCGGCTTTACTATAGAACTAAGTTAAGTAAGTATTATAATATAAGGTATAGCTATATTTATTACCTTAGCTTATATTATTATTATAGTAATACTACTTTAAATTTATTATAAAACTATTATTAAAGGTTTTTTTATCTTTAAAGTAATTTAAAATAAATCTCTTAAAAATATTATTAAAGCTATTAACTATACTATAAAAACTAATATTATAATAGTAATATACTAACTTTATAATAGTAATATTATAGTTATATTTTATAATATAGTAAAACTTTATATTAAAGATATAATTTAAATTTAAACTATATTTAAGCTAAAAGTAATGCTTAACTACTGCCTTTTTAATATTATTATTAAAGGCTTCTTTATTTAATACTTTAAAAACTAAGTAATAAATAAAATCTTATAAAACTTTATAAAGGATAATAGCTTAAAATTAATATAAATATAAATATAAAAACCCTATATAATCTTTATTAAATCCCTTTTAATTATTAAAATTAATAAAATTAAGGTAATTAACTATTTATATTACCTTAAAGTTATTTATAAAGTAAAAATATTTAAAGCTAAGCTATATAATAATACCCTTTACCTTTATTAATATTATAACTACTTTTAATTTAAATATATTATAATATACTATAATATAGTACTATACTATAGCTATTATAATATTAAGTATTATAAAGCTAAAGAGTTAGCTTACTTAGCCTTAATAAAGGTAATATAGAAATACTATATAAACTATATAAAATAGTACTTTATATAGTTATAATAATATAATATTATTAATAAACAGTAATATTATACCTATAATATATATTTAAGCTAGCTTTAAGCCTTTATTATCTCTCTTTTAATATTAAAAAGAGATAAATAAATAGAGGTTACTTTATATAACTATTACTATAATATTAATAACCTTTTATTATAGAAGGCATTACTATAAAAATATATTAGCTAACCCTAAACCCACTTACTTAACTTTTAATTAATATTAACTTAATAAAGCGCTATAAAGGCCTTTTTTAGCTAATAATTTATCTTTAATATAAGTTTAAATATATAAATATTAACTTAATAGTCCCTTTAATATATATAACTAAAGTTATATATTAAAATATATAAAAGAAAACTTATTTTATATACTTAATATTAAAAACCTAAACTAAAACTAATATAATTATAATATAAAAACTAGGTTTAATTAATAAATACCCCTTTAACCTAAGCTTTAGCTACTATTAACTTATTACTTAAAGAGAATAAACTATATTATATATTTATTACTAATATAGAACTATATTATAGTTAATTTATAATAGCATTAATTAATATATAATTAATATAATAAGCTATAATATATACTTAATATACTCTTTAATATATAAACTAAGCTAAACTATACCCTTTATTAAATTTATATTAACTATACTATAACTTTAAATTATATTTATTAATAACCTTAATTAATATTACCTTTTATAAAACTATTATAATAAAATATTATTAAATAGTAAACTCTTTTTATTAATAGTAAAGTAATAGTAATTTAAATTTACTATATTATAAAGTAAAGTTATATAGTTTTTCTATAGTAAATATAATAATATTATTAACTATACTTAAGCTACCTTTAATATAACTATTAAATACTTAAAGGGCTTTAACTTTATTAAGTTTAACTATATTCTATAGCTTATATAAATTAATACTACTATTAATAAAAGAACTAGCTATAGCTATATATTTAAATAGCTAAAAATAGATTAAAAATTAATTATAGCTAAGGTAGTAGTATAGTTTTAAATTAATAATACTAAAGACCTACTTTTAATATTATATAAAATTAATATATACACTAAATAGATTATAAATAAGCTTTAAATAATAGTATAAATAGCGGTTTTATATAGACCTTAAGGTAGCTTTAAACTAAATCTATAGTAAAACTATAAAATAAAGTAAGTAATATAAAATATAAAAAGGGCGCTATAATAATAGTAGTTATTATAAACTAAGGCTAATTAATAACTTATAATTAAGGTAGCTTAAATATAATTTTAAGTTATTTATAAAAAATAGTATAGTTTTTAATAAGCTATAGTTTACATTACTTTTACTTATTAAAGTAATCTTTAAAAACTTAAAGGCTAAATATAGCTTTAAAGTAAACTCCTTTTAAAATAGTAATATATACTTAACCTCTTTTAAAGGGATAGTTTAAATACTACTACTATCTCCTTTTATTAAAATAAAGCTACTACCTTTATAAAACACTTTTTCCTTTTTTTTATAGCTTAACTTATTAATATTCTTAATAATCTTAACTTTTAACTTAATAACACTATATTTCTATTAAAAGACCGCTTTAATATTAATAAAATCTATAGTATTATTAAAGGCCTTATTAGTTAAAAAGTACTAAGTATTAATAACCTCTTAGCTAAATTCCTTAAAGTTTATAGAAAACCCTTTATAAAAATACTAGCCTACTTACTAAATAAGTACTACTATATAAAATACTATTTAGAACTATATTAAAAGGCTAAAGTTATTATTCTTTATAAGCTAAAAAAAACATTAGCTAAATAATAATAGGCTAAAGTATAGCGCTTTATTTTACTTTTTAGTGTAGTTAGTAAGATATTAAAAGTAGTAATAATGTCTTAGCTTATTATTATAGCTAAGTTAAGAGGTATACTTCTAAACCTTTAAATAGAGAATAAAGCTAATTACTTTATAGAAGTTACCTTTAGTATTTTTATAAAATTAGTAAAAATAGAATAGCATTATAGTAAAATTATATTATTACTTTAACTTAATATATCTATAGCCTTTAATACTATTTACTATTATTAACTCTTCTATATTTTTCTATTCTTTAATATATTTATTTAAATAGTAGTATAAATTTAAACCTTTATTACTAATTATACTATTTACCTCTTTTTTAATAATTAATTAATAGAAGCCTTATTTATTACTACTAAGGTTCTATAGAGGTTACTAATCTCCCCTATTCTTTTCTTACTTTATATTATACTTTTATATTAAAAGCTTTAAGCTATATAATCTATACTTATTCTTAGCTTCTTTAATAATATAAATATCTTTATTTATAAATATATAGTAAAGAAAATATAGAAATAACTTAAAGATATATAAAGTATTTACTAAAAGTAGTCCTTTAAATCTAGCTTTAATTTCTATTTTTAAAAGAGTAAATTAATTTATTTTACTTAAAAGCGTACTATAATTATAATATTAATTTAATTTAATATTACTATAATATAACTTATTTAATTAACTTAGTTCTTTAAAGTTTAAATTTATTAAAAGCTATATTAATAAATATATTAAAAAAAGGTTAAAGTAAAATTAAAATAGTAATAACTTATATTTATAGCATTAATAATATTTATATAAAGTTACTTATTTAATAATACTTACCTTTTTTATATATAGATAATATAGAGTATAGTTATATATAATATAGTATTATACTATACCTCTATAGAAATTAGTAGTAAGGTAAAAGGTATTACTAAGGTATTTATTTTTAAATAATTAAAATACTTTAAAGTAATTACTAAAGTATTTAAAGCTATACCTTAGTTCTTTATAAAAACTAAAGTAATAATAGCTTTAATTAATTTATATTTAAACTTTTAGTTCTTTAATTTCTATAAAAAAATTAAAAGAAATAAAATAATAAAGAAAATATATACTATTTATATAATAATAGTAAATTAACTCTATTACTATTTTTATTACTATTAAGGCTATTTATTTTAAATAAATAGCTACTTTAAATATATATTATTTATAAATTAACTATATAACTACTCTATAGAACCTTTACTAGCTAAAGCCTTAGTTTTAAAATAAAAGGATTATTAATATTATAAATATATTATAGTAGAAGTGTATTAATTTTAGCTAAGATATATAGTAGCTAAATATAAGCCTTACTTTATATTTACTTTAAAAGTTAACTAACTTTATAAAGGGCTAGCTAAGTATAAATCTACTACCTTAATATAAATATAAATAAAGAAAATTAGCTTAAATATATTTCTTTTCTTTTAATATATCTTTAATATAAATTCCTTAATTTATTAATATTAAACTAACCTTAAAAACTACTACTACCTTTTATTATTATATTTAGTTTATAATTATATATAGTTAATTAATACTAAGCTATTTCTACTTTATAACTACTATAATATATATATTATACTTAACTTTAATAAATTAGTTATATTCTTTATAAAATAGCTTATTAATATATAAAAACTACTTTAATTTACCTTAACTTACTATTTATAAAGGTAATAGAATTAAAACCTTTAAAAAGGTAAGGCCTTTTTAATATTATACTATAACTACTATATACCTTTATTAAGCTTTAAAGAAAAAAAATATAATTAATAAGTAAAGCTTTAAAAAAAAAAGATATAACTTATAAATAAAGCTTTAAAGAGAAAAGATATAAGTTTATAAATAAAGCTTTAAAAAAGAAAAAAGGTATACCTTTAAAGCTAATTTATATTAAAAATAATATAAAGCTATAGTAAGGCTTTAAAGAAGAAAAATATAACTTATAAATAAGGCTTTAAAGAGAAAAAATATAAACTAGTAAATAAGGCTTTAAAGAAAAAAGAGGTATACCTTTAAGGCTAATTTATATTAAAAATAATATAAAACTATAGTAAAGCTTTAAAGAAGAAAGATATAGCCTATAAATAAGGCTTTAAAGAAGAAAGATATAAGTTAGTAAATAAAGCTTTAAAGAGGTAAGGGGAAGAGAGGGAAATATATAGTAGAAGTATATATTAAAGCTAAACCTAGTGTAAAGCTAAGCTAGATATATTACAAAACTAGACTATATTATACCGCGCTATTATTACTAGACCCCTAACCCTTTACTGTGCTATTTTAGCGTTATAAACTACACTATACACTCTCTAGTAACGCTAGCTAAGATAAGCTAGCTATACACTAACTTTTATAGTAAATAACTATTTAGGGCTATACTAGCCCTAAGGCAGTTACCCTATAGCGGTATATAGGTTTTTCTCCCTGTCTTAGGGTTTTTCCTATATAGATTAAGTAGTAGAGGTACTAGATACTAGGCTAGAAACAGCCTAGCTAGAGTAAATAAATAAATAAATAAATAGTATTTAATATAGTAGCATTTATTTAATAAATAGGCTAGTATTTTTATAAAGGGTTTTCTATAAGCTTTAAGGAACTTAGCTAGGAGGTTATTAATATTTAATACTTTTTAATTAATAAGGCCTTTAATAACACTATAGATTTTATTAATATTAAAGCAATCTTTTAGTAGAAATATAGTGTTATTAAGTTAGAAGTTAAGATTATTAAAGATATTAATAAGTTAAGCTATAAAAGAAGGGAAAAAGTGTTTTATAAAGATAGTAGCTGTTATGGACTGGCCTAGATAGCTTCTGCGATCTAGCGTTAATGGATTTATTATTAACTATAGAGGAGAGAGAGGAGAGAGGGGAGACTCCTAGAAGGAGCCTCCTCGCTAGCTTATATATTTTATATGCCTCTAGTGTGCCTTAAGTGTACCTTTATAGTTACGCTTTATAGGATACAATAAGATTACAATAAGCCCCTAATAAGGATCTAAGCTACTAGCTTAAATCCATTATATAGGTCCCTTCTATATGCTTTATTAGCTACCTATTAAGTGTAGGAGGGTATTTATTTATAGTAGGGTAGGTATATTATAGCCCTGCCTATCCCTAGCCTATACCTATATAGGTGATTTATATTGTTTATAATATTAGTATATAGTTATTTAGAAGTAAGCTTAATAGTGCTATAGCATTATAAGTTAGTTTTATAATTATAATAATAAGCTAAACTAAATAAATAAAGAATAAGTTAGGTGCTAGCTTACTATAATTACTTAAGTTAGTAAAATAAGTATAAAAGCCCCCTTTATACTATTATTTATTTACCTTTCTTTCCTCCCCCTTTATACCCTTTAACTTTTTTAAAATTCTCTTTACTACCTACCTACTATCCTTTTATTATCTATTTTATTTAGTAAATTTTTTACTTTAAGTTTTAAAAGGAGCCTTTTATTTATTATTCTATATTTTATATATTACCTCTATACTTATATTATTATTTACCTTTATGCCTTAGTTGTGCTATTATATTAATATAGATATAGTTATTGTAAATTTTTAATGCTAACTTATTTAATATTAGTAGAATATCTACTACTACTACTCTACTCTCTCCCCCTTTATCTCCTTTATATAGCTTATAGCTAGTTAGCTACTATAAAGTAAAGAGTAACTTAAGTAATAAGTCCTTTATATTTAAAGAGTAAAAGATTAAATACTATATATTCTACTATAAATATATAGTAAGAAATAGGCTATTTAATTATTTATAAAGGTAGGGTAAGGCCTGCTTATTTTATAAAAAATAGCAATATAAGTGCTTTTAAGGGAAGCATTTATTTATAAAGAATACTGCCCTCTACTACACTACCTATAATATAGTTATAGAGATTTAGGCTAATTATACTATTTAAATACTATATATCTTTATAAGGAACACATTAAATAGAAAGGGCGCCTATATTATTTTACGCCTTAAGTTTACTAACCTTAGCTAGCGATTTCTAGACCTTCTAAAGGCCGCTAAAAAGGTAGCTAAGAGAGGCATTAATATTACTAAGGTAGTATATAAATATATTGCTTTAGCTAAAGAGACCTTTAGCTTACACTTTTACTGTAGCCTAAAAACTCCCTTTAATTATTAGTTATAATTCCCTCTCTCCTTTTTTTAAGCAGTAGTAAATATATATTAAATATACTATATAAACTATAAATTAATGCTATTATATTAAATTATTAATAACTATACTATATAATTATAGGCCCTTACCCCTTAAAAGCTTAATAAAGGCTAATATAAGTATTGTAATTTAGAGGATTTTAATAAGTAATAGGTAGTTAAGGAGGGTTTTAAAAGGAGATAAATAGGGGGTTAAGTATTATTTTAAAAGAATAGATTAAGGGTTATAAATAACCTTAAATTAATTTCCATTTTAATAAAATAGGACTATTATTGTAATATATATCTCTTTATTATAACTTAAAGTTATATAGTATAGATATATTATATATACTTTTTAATAACTTCTATATAGAATAGGTATATCCTATCTATTTAATAAATATATTATAATTTTTACTATAGCTATATATATTTTAAATATATAGAATCTCCTTTACTTTATACTTAAAATATATCTACTTAAAATTATTGCTAATTAAGTATAGGTTTAGTTAAGAATCTTTATATACCTAAAAGAGTAATAGATCTATTACTATATACTTAATAAGGTTTATATAGAAAACTAGGTAAATATTGCTTAAAATATTTAAGTATATAATAAGTAATATAGGTATATTTAAAATAGTATATTTTACTATAACCTAATTTAACTTATAATATAGGCAGTTAGTTTTAATATAGTAGAGGTTAAGTTAGACTTAATCTTTAACTATAAAACGCTTAGCTAAATAACACTTATAATTTGCTATATTTTATTGTTACTATTATGTAAAGTTAATAGTAGCTTATATTAATTAAGTATTTATATAGATTTAATTAAGGAAGTGTGCTATATACTCTTTAAGTAATACTTAACTTTTAGTAAAAGGTAAGTTATATTAAAAGAGCTTAATATTATAGCTATAAAGTGTATAATAGGCGCTTATTTTAATAATATTAAATGTTTAATTATTTAACGTAAGCTAATAAGCAGCTAAATATTTAGGCTAATTATCTTAGGAGAAGGCAATAATAATATATAGTATAGCTTACACTTTTTAATTAGCACGTTCTATACCACTATTTATTTATAAGTAGTATAATATAGATAGTAGCTATTTAGTTTCTATTAATAAGTAAAGTGCTATTTAAAATCCCTTAACTTAATTAAAGCTATAATTAAATATAATGCTTTATAGGAACCTATAGAACTACTATTAATATTAAAGGAAGCGCTTTATATATACTTTAGTAGCTATATTAGTTATTGCTTTAAGCTAAATATATTTAAAGAGATAGTCTATAATAACTATAAGGTATTTAAGAGATTCCTTATTTACCGCTAATAAGTTAGTTATAAAGTCCACTAAAACCTATAATTAGTAATGATTTAATATAGGAATAGGCTATAATAAGCTTTATTAAAGTTATTAACTCTTCTGCCTACTATAATAGTAGTAATTCTATATAAAGTGTGCTATATCTCTTAATATCCCTTTTTAATAATACTTATATACTAGTGCTTAAAACGTAGTATTCTTATTAAAGTAACCTAATATAGGCAAGTTATATATATATTAAATAAGCGTAGTAATAAGCAGTTTAAATTAAGGCACCTAAATATAGCTGTAGAATAATAATATACTATATATATTAATAGTATAGTCTTTTATTTACTATTAAGTATTAGCTTTAAATAAAAAATATTATACCCTCTTTTAAACTAACTTCTATTTAATAGAGTGTAACTTATTTACTATAATGCTTTAAAATTAAAGGTCTTTAAGGTATAGATCTATAAATAGTGTAGATATATATAGCATAGGTATAAGTAAGGCAGCTATTAAGCTATATAAGTTATAATTACTAGCTACTAAAGGTTTATTTAGCATTTTAAAGTATATAATTAATACTAAAGAGAATAGTGCTTAGTATTCTATAGTTAGACCTTACTTATTTTATTTATAGTAAGAGAGTGTATTAGGTTACGCTATAAAGGTGCCTAGTTAGTAATATAATTAAAAATTAAAGAGAGAGAGTGTCTCTACCTAGTGTGCCTATCTCTTAAATATTTTGTATAGGCTAGTAAAGTATTTAAGATTTTTATAGTTAATAAAAATTATAAAAGGGTGTAAAATACTATAGAGTTTTATAAACTATACTTTAAGGTAGGAGATAATATTAAAAAGCTTTTTATTATAAATTATATAGTTCCTTTAAGGCGCTAATAAGCGCGCTAAGTAATATATAACTAAGCGTAGTATACCTAACTTATTATATTAAAAGAGGCAGCTACTAAGCGCCTCTTTAAATAAATTAGCTTCCACTATAGTTTTATAGTTAGGATTTTATTAAGTAAGAATAGGGTATAAAATAAAGGCAGCCTTTAGCTAATAAAATAATTGCTTA
The DNA here is from genome assembly GCA_018360145.1 of Claviceps africana. Classification (NCBI taxonomy): domain Eukaryota; kingdom Fungi; phylum Ascomycota; class Sordariomycetes; order Hypocreales; family Clavicipitaceae; genus Claviceps; species Claviceps africana. The sequence goes on along the minus strand of SRPY01000025.1, from coordinate 21,611 downwards.
CACTTACTTAACTAAATAAATAGCGCGCCCTTCTATATTAATGTAAGAAGAGAGCTAATAAGATCTAAAAAGTTAGGGATAAATTTGCAATAGAAATTTATAAAACCTAGGAAGCTACAGACACTATATACCTTAGTAAGCGGCTATTAATTGTAAATAGCCGCTACCTTCTTTAGATTTAGGCGTATTATATATCCTACTTAGATAATAAACCCTAAGTATTTTACCTTCTTTATACTAAAGGTATATTTATTAATATTTAAATAAAGGCCTATTTATTAAAGGTAAGTAAGAACCTCCTATATACACTTAATGTAGTTCTTCTATATACTATTAAAGTAAACTAAGATATTATTAAAGTATGTAATAGTGTAATCTTTAAAGGCGTCTTTTAATGTATTATTAATATAATATTAAAACGTAGCTAAAGCCTCTACTAGACTAAATAGGTATATTAGCTATTTAAAGAGATTAAATTGTATATAAAAGGTAGTTAAATATTTATTGCCTTAGGCCACTTATAGCTAGTAAAAGGCAGTGTATATATTTAACTTAATAAACCATTAAGCTTCTATAAAAGAATATAGAGTTTTCTTTATTAGCAGGAGTAGGTAACGGTTTTAATTTATAACCTTATTAAAGGCGTAATAGTTAATATAGAAGCGCTAGCTACTACCTACCTTTTATACTAAAAGCACCGGCGCTATAGCTAATAAAGAGGATATATAAATTTAGCCTTTATCTATTAAGTTTATAATTTATTTCTAAATCTTTAGTAGTTAGTCCCTTAGTATATTATATAAAGGCGCTTATAGGATCTTTAGAAGAGAGCTATTTAGGTTCCTTTAAAGATATATATAGTGGTCTATAATGCCTTAATAAAGGGGTAAGGAGGATACTTATTTCTTACTAAAGAGGTCTTAAAAATTATATAAATTAAGTAGTAGGTACTATAGTATTTTATTAGTTAGTAGAATAGGAGGTCCTAAGGCAGTTACTAAAATATTATTAATTTCTTTTAAGCTTATTACTAAGAGTTATATTAGCTTTTATTATAATATAGCATGTTAAGTTAGGCTAGCGTAGACTAATTCTAAGATAGCTATAGTAGGTGTTGTAATAGTATATGTTTCTGCTATATAAATAATTAGTTTTAAACGCTTATTAACTTTAAAACACCTCCTAGTAGAGTAGAGTGTAATATTATTTTAAGATATCTATAAAAAGCTAAGAATATAGTTATAGGATAGTTTAGGGATAATATAAGTTATAATAGAAAATACCTAGCTATTAATGTCTACTATAAAGTAGATAAGTTAAGTAATATATATATATAAAGTAAATAAGTGTAGAAGATTATCTAGTGTTATAGCTATAACTAGTAATTATAGTTGTAATAAATAGAAGCGCTATAGATATAGCTATTATACTAACTTTTTACTTATAGTAGTAAAGCTATTATATTTACTATTTACTTATATAGTAATAAATAAAGACCTATTATAAAAAAGAGGTAAAAGAAAGGGTAGTTTCTCTATATAGTCTTCTATTGCTTTATATATAGTATTTAAATATATAGGCTAATAGCTAGAGTAGGTGTATTTACTATTAACATCTCTACCGCTAAGACTTAAGTAGTAAGGCTATCTTTTTTTAAGTTAGCACTTAACTTATTATTAATAGGCTTTTTATTAGAGATTTTATAGATATATACACCTATAGGCGGTAGGGGTAGATATACTAAATAGAGCTAGTATTCTTTAATTTAATAGCCTATAACTCTATAGTGTAAGCATTAACCTTCCTTATAGCGTTTATTAATAACTATTTTAAAAACCTATATAGTATAAGTTAGTTTCTTTTTATTATTAATCTTACTTTAAGAGGAAGTATATTATAAAGTATATTAGTTATAGGGAGGCATTATAAGGCTAGCACTATTAACCTTAGTTATAGCTACATTGCCTTTTATATTATAGGACTTATAACTTAATTAGTAAGCTTTAATACATTCCTCTAAACAGTAAAAGTTAATATTAAGGGTAATGCTTTAGTAGCGCTCTATAGCTTTATAGTAATTGTTATAAGGTATATTATAGCTAATGTAGCAATTATATATATATTTATTTAAAGCTATATAGAGCTTCGTAAGTTTTACAGTATCTACTTAATTAATACCTCCTACTAGAACTAGCTTCTACTTAAAATAAATATAGAAGTCTGTAAATTGTTTATTTATACACTATTTAAATTAATTAAGCTTAGAAATAGCGCGCTCTTCTCTATAAAGGTCTATATATATTCTATTAAGGTATGCTAAGAAGCGGCTTAATATATATATAAATATATATTTTAATTTAAAGAAGGGTGCTATATAGGTCTAGACCTTAGACCTTAAGTTTTAATAAATAAGGAACCACTTATTATAATTGCTTTTAATAAAGTTAGAGTCTGCCTTTAATTTATAAGCTATAAGGCTTTATTAGGCCTAGTAAGTAGCCTTATTACTATTATATAGCGTTTCTATAGGTAATAGCTTATATTTAGGTTTTTTATAGTAAGGCGTAGCTATTGCCGCTATAGTAGTTACTAAGGTTATATTAAAGCTAGCTACTTCTGTTATTAATATTTAATAGCGAAGCTTAGTAAGCTACGCCTCTTACTACGCTATTCTATTTTAAAGGAATTGTAATTCCTATATATCGCTTAGTTAACTTATTTAGTTATTGCTGTTAGGGTTTATTATATTTACATTATTATTACTGTAATAGTTAATAATTATTATAAACTAGCTTAGATAGCTTTTGTAATTTAGTATTAATAGATTTATTATTAACTATAGAGGAGAGAGAGAAGAGAGGGGAGACTCCTAAAAGGAGCCTCCTCGCTAGCTTATATATCTTATATGCCTCTAATATGCCCTAAGTGTGCCTCTATAGTTACGCTTTATAGGATGCAATAAGATTGCGATAAGCCCCTAATAAGGATCCGAGCCACTAGCTCGAATCCATCACAGTAGCTTTATTTTAATAAAAGAAGGCAGTAGTAGTGTTTAAGCTATCCCCTTAAAGAAGGTTAAATATACATTATTATTTTAAAAGGAGTTTACTTTAAAGCTATACTTAGTATTTAAGTTTCTAAAGGTTGCTTTAATAAATAAAAATAATATAAACTATAGCTTACTAAAAACTACACTATTTTTTATAAATAACTTAAAATTATATTTAAGCTACCTTAATTATAAATTGTTGAAAATAACAGCTATTTTCAGGAGACCTTATCCACTATAAGGACCTTTAATAGGCCTTATAATAACCCTAACCCTAACCTCTATAGAGACTTTATAGGGGGTCTTTAGGTTAAAAGCTAGCGATAGTACGCGTAATATATATGTATATACACGCATAGTAAGCGTAAAAATAAATATTTTAGCTAAGAGCTTATAGCTATAAGCGCCCTACTTTTCTAGCCTTTTTACCTTTAATTATATACTTTAATAGCTAGTGTACGCTTAATTAAAAAGCTAATAGACTATTAGCTTTAATAATTAATTTTTATAGTAATAAAGTATATTAGCTAAATTTTAATTAAAGATTTAAGCTATACTACTTAATAGCTATAAAGCTTTAAGTTATATAATCTATAGGCTACCTTAAAGAAGAAAATAAAAGATCTTTAAAATTAAATTATATAAAAACTAAGGGTTATAGAAAGGAAATATAAGGAGTTTTATTATTATTAAAGTAAAGGGAATTTTTCTATATAAATTTCTTAATTTTTAAATTTTTAGGATTTTTTTATATATAGATTTTTACTAAGTAAAATTTTTAGTGTATATATTAATAAATTAGTTATATAGCTATAAGTTTATTTTTTTGTTTTCCTATATAAATAAATTTTATAGAAAATAAAAAGTAGCTTATAAGCCTTTATTAGCTATATAAATTTATTAATAGGCTTAGTAGGTATATAAAAAAGAATATTTATCTCTTTATAGCTATCTATAACTATATAAATTATTAATTAAACCTATTACTTATAATATTAAATAAATTAAATAAAATTTAAGAAAATTTACTTACATTTTATAAGCTAGAATTTAGTGTATTTTATATATTAAAAAGCGTGTATTAAGCTTTTAACGTAAAAATAAGGCCTGTAGTAACCGCTATAGCGCTGTAGAGACCTTTTAACCGCTAGCTTACTAAGCCTCACTACCTTAGTATTTTAGAGGGCAAAAGCCTCTGTAAACCCCTTATTTCTAATATAAATTATTAATTAGCTTTAGTTTATAATAACTACTATTATTATAGCGCCCTTTTTATATTCTATATTACCTACTTTATTCTATAGTTTTACTATAGGTTTAGTTTAAAGCTACCTTAAAGTCTATATAAAACCGTTATTTATATTATTATTTAAAGCTTATTTATAATTTATTTAATATATATATTAATTTTATATAGTGTTAAAAGTAGGTCTTTAATATTATTAATTTAAAACTATACTACTGCCTTAACTATAACTAGTTTTTAGTTTATTTTTAGCTATTTAAATATATAACTATAGCTAGTCCTTTTATTAATAGTAGTATTAATTTATATAAACTATAGAATATAATTAAACCTAATAAGGTTAAAGCCTTTTAAGTATTTAATAATTATATCAAAGGTAGCTTAAATATAGTTAATAATATTATTATATTTATTATAAAAGAACTATATAACTTTACTTTATAGTATAGTAAGTTTAAGTTACTATTACTTTACTATTAATAAAAAGAGTTTATTATTTAATAATATTTTATTATAATAGTTTTATAAAAGGTAGTATTAATTAAAGTTATTAATAAATACACTTTAGGGTTATAGTATAGCTAATATAAATTTAATAAAGGGTATAGTTTAGCTTAGTTTATATATTAAAGAGTATATTAAATATATATTATAGCTTATTATATTAATTATATATTAGTTAATATTATTATAAGTTAATTATAATATAGTTTTATATTAATAATAAATATATAATATAGTTTATTCTCTTTAAATAGTAAATTAATAGTAGCTAAAGCTTAGGTTAAAAAGGTATTTATTAATTATACTTAGTTTCTATATTATAATTATATTAGTTTTAATTTAGATTTTTAACACTAAGTATATAAAATAGGTTTTCTTTTATATATTTTAATATATAACTTTAGTTATATATATTAAAGAGACTATTAAGTTAATATTTATATATTTAAACCTATATTAAAAATAGATTATTAATTAAAGAAAGCCTTTATAATACTTTATTAAGTTAATATTAATTAAAAGTTAAATAAATAGATTTAAGGTTAGTTAATATATTTCTATAGTAATACCTTTTATAATAAAGAGTTACTAATATTATAGTAATAATTATATAAAGTAATTTTTATTTATTTATCTCTTTTTAATATTAAAGAAAGGGTAATAAAGGCTTAAAGCTAGCTTAAATATATATTATAAGTATAATACTACTATTTATTAATAATATTATATTATTATAACTATATAAAATACTGTTTTATATAGTTTATATAGTATTTCTATATTACCTTTATTAAGGCTAAGTAAACTAACTCTTTAGCTTTATAATACTTAATATTATAATAGCTATAGTATAGTACTATATTATAATATATTATAATATATTTAAATTAAAAGTAGCTATAATATTAATAAAGGTAAAGGATATTATTATATAGCTTAACTTTAAATATTTCTACTTTATAAATAACTTTAAAGTAATATAAATAGTTAGCTACTTTAATTTTATTAATTTTAATAATTAAAGGGGACTTAATAAAGGTTATATAGGGTTTCTATATTTATATTTATATTAATTTTAAGCTATTATTCTTTATAAAGTTTTATAAAATTTTATTTATTACTTAGTTTTTAAAGTATTAAATAAAGAAGCTTATAATAATAATACTAAAAAGGTAGTAATTAAGCATTACTTTTAACTTAAATATAATTTAAATTTAAATTATATCTTTAATATAAGGTTTTATTATATTATAAAATATAACTATAATATTACTACTATAAAGTTAATATATTACTACTATAGTATTAGTTTTTATAATATAGTTAATAACTTTAATAATATCTTTAAAAGATTTATTTTAAACTATTTTAAAGATAAAAAAACCTTTAATAATAATTTTATAATAAATTTAAAGTAATACTACTATAGTAATAATATAGGCTAAAGTAACAAATATAATTATACTTTATATTATAATATTTATTTAACTTAGTTCTATAATAAAGCTACTATTAATTACCTTTTTAACTATTTATTTAATAGTTTATTTAAGGTTTTAAATAATAATTATATTTAAAAGAAAGGAAAAAGCTATTAAAGTAGTAAGTATAAAGGCTCTATATTAGCTATATATTATAGCTATATTATCTATATAAAGGATAATATTTTATATACTTTTTAATATTAATATTAAAATAAGTTTTATTAATTCTTTATATTTAACTTTAAAATAATTTAATATTAGCTTATTTATTAAAGGTAATATAGATTTAATTTATAATTTTATTATAAATTTACCTTAACTTATATTAAGGTAGTATTAGCTATAAATAAAGCTATTATAATTTCTATTATTAATATTTATTAATATTTTAGTACCTACTATATCTATATTTTAATAATAATACACTATTAAGAAGAGAGGTAAATAAATATAAGAAATTGTTTTCTGCCCTTTTTAAGTAGTTTAGAGTCAATTCCGCGTCGCTATAGCGGTGCGGGCGAAATCCATTTAATGTTAATTAACTCTATAAAAGGCTAGCTAAGTATAAATCCACTGCCTTAATATATATATAAATAGAGAAAATTAGCCTAAATATATTCCTTTTCTCTTAATATATCTTTAATATAGATTCCTTAATTTATTAATACTAAACTAACCTTAAAGACCACTACTACCTTTTATTATTATACTTAGTTTATAATTATATATAGCTAATTAATATTAAGCTATTTTTACTTTATAACTACTATAATATATATATTATACTTAACTTTAATAAATTAGCTATATATTTTATAAAATAGCTTATTAATATATAAAGATTATTTTAATTTACTTTAACTTACTATTTATAAAGGTAATAAAACTAAAATCTTTAAAAAAGTAAAGCTTTTTTAATATTATATTATAACTACTATATACCTTTACTAAGCTTTAAAGAGAAAAGATATAATTAATAAATAAAGCTTTAAAGAAAAAAAATATAACTTATAAATAAAGCTTTAAAGAAAAAGAATATAAGCTTATAAATAAAGCTTTAAAGAAAAAAAAAGATATACCTTTAAGGCTAATTTACATTAAGAATAATATAAAGCTATAGTAAGGCTTTAAAGAAGAAAGATATAACTTATAAATAAAGCTTTAAAGAGATATAAGCTAGTAAGTAAGGCTTTAAAGAAAAAAGAGGTATATCCTTAAGGCTAATTTACACTAGAAATAATATAAAACTATAGTAAAGCTTTAAAGAAGAAAAATATAGCCTATAAGTAAGGCTTTAAAGAAGAAAGATATAAATTAATAAGTGAGGCTTTAAAAAGGTAAGGGGAAGAGAGGGAAATATATAATAGAAGTATATATTAAAGCTAGATCTAGCGTGAGGCTAAGCTAGATATATTATAGCTAGACCCCTAACCCTTTACTACGCTATTTTAGCGTTATAAACCGCACTATACACTCTTTAGTAACGCTAGCTAAAATAAGCTAGCTATACACTAACTTCTATAGTAAATAACTACTTAGAGCTATACTAGCCCTAAGGCGGTTACCCTACAGCGGTATATAGGTTTTCCTCCCTATCCTAGGGTTTTTCCTATATAGAGTAAGTAGCAGAGGTACTAGATACTAGGCTAGAAACAGCCTAGCTAGCGTAAATAAATAATAATAATAAAGCGTAGGTATTTATAACTTATAGAATATATTATAAATAATTATAAAAGGAATTATAAAAGAGAATATATATAAGTTATAAATAGGTATATAGTTATATATAGTAATAAAGTTATTCTTTTTACTTATATTATTAGGAATCCTCCTTTTATGTAAGGAATTCCGTCCTATAACAGGGGCGCTAAGAAAAATCAGACCCTAATTAGCTAAAAGAGGGGCGGGCCCACTTTTTAACTAATCAGTGCTTAGTTAGCAAGGAAAAGTGGGCTTGGTCCCCCCACTTTTCCGTCGCTAACTAAGCAACGCGGATTAGCCACTACCGCGTAATAAATGGGCAAAAATTACCCCTTGTTATAGACTGGCCTAGAGGCGTACTGCTGTCTAGCGTTGATAGAGTTTATATTAATCTTACCCCTTAAAAGAGAGAGAAGAGTAAAGGGAAAACTATTCTAGTTTATATAGGTATTTACTTAAGTAAAGGCTTAGGGTTTTTATCTAGCTTTATTAAGTCTTCCTTATAGGATTGTAACGGCCCTATTAGGTCTTTCTTGCAGAACTATAACGGTCCTGTCGCTGCTCTGTAACGCTTCCCTTACCGTTCCTACTATGCATCCGAGCTGCTAGCTCAGATCTATCACACCCCTTAAGTTATTAAGCTGGTTTACAGCTGTAATTGCTAGGAAAAAATAGGTATTAGGAATAAAAATGGGGCAGCGGGTATATATCGATAATTAGGAGGTATAGGCTAATTTCTATATATAGCTAAACCAGTATTCTATAGCTAAGAATAGGACTAAAAGCAGATTTTAAAGATATATTTAGTAGGTTTTTCACTCTATTAGGCAACTATTAATTAGTAAGTAATTACTAATCAATAACTTAATAAGGTTTTTCTAACTAAATTAAGTTAAGGAGCAGAGGTTCTAGATACAGCTAAGCATAAAATGCTTACAATAGCTGATTAGTGTATTAAAATCAATCAACACAAAACACCAACAACAAAACACCAACAAAACAAACAACCTACTTGACCATGCAATTCACTACATCCGCCATTCTGGCTGTCCTGGCCTTCTATGCCGGACAGACCGCCGCCGCTCCCGCCGACCCCGGCGTCCCCGCCAATCTACAACCCAGAACCAGACCAGTGGACTGCAAAGAAGACGCACTATCGGGCCTGGATTGCGGCGACGGGATTAAGTTGTCGGCATCCCCAGTGGGGGGATACGACTTGTGGGCAGGAAGCTTGGTAACACAATTCTCTTTCAAGTGTTACGACGGAACAGGAATCGACAGAGGGTACGGTTATATTGTGAAGCCCCACAAGCAAGAACATTATGATTTCCCCTGCCTGAATAAGCCTACAATTCAAGTGTCTGTCTACCCTGGCAGTGCAAACGCGGTGTAAAAGGGCTACCTATATAGTTAGATAAAAGCGGAAAGAATGTATGTGTCACGGTGGGTGGGAGGATTGTGTCACGCGTGCGAAGGGTCGCAACTGGCCACACCTAACCGGCACTAGGCACTACTATACAATAAGGACCTCTAGTCCTTAGATATCTATGTATGTAGTATATATTTGTAAGATTTTTAGGAGCTTTAAACCTTTGAAAAGAACTTAAACCTTAATTCCCTTAAAGCACCTTAAAGAGAAGTTGTCATTCCCTACCTAAACGAGGAGGAACTCTCCTTTTATGGGCGGTTTCCTCTGCCACGTAACAATGATAGAGGTAATGATAAAGAAGGTGATGAGGGTAGGCAGTTCTTATCTAAGGGAGGAAAAGTCGTGTATTTGTGACAAGGGCCGGATTAAGGGGCTTGGAATGCAAAGATTCAATTCAGGCCAATAAACGACTTTGGCTTTCGTATTTCGGTGTGCCAAGCGCTCCTTCGGTAGCGCTCTGATAATGAGCATTTACCCGATTAATAAATAAGAATCGGACAGAAAAGTAGTTTAAGAAAAGAATTATATGTGTATACTACATTTTCCCCCTAGCCATCCTCCCTACCTCTTCTCACCTACTACTAACTAGCGTTTATTGCTTTATACCTTGAAGCTCTTTCCATCTCTTTCCATTTCCTAATAAGCTCGACACAAAACACCAACAACAAAACAAATAACCTAGCTACAATGCAATTCACAACATCCGCCATGCTGGCTGCCATAGTCTTCTATGCCGGACAGACCGTCGCCGCCGCCGTCGCCGTCGATGTCGATCGCCGCGATTCAAAACCACCAGAGTACAAGACAACATTGTTATTGTGCAAAGAAGACCCCGAAAATATGCGCTTGGATTGCGGTGACGGGGTTAAGGTGTGGCCAACCGCGACGGGATACACCATCTGGTCAGGAAGTTTGACGACATCGTTCCGTATTGACTGCCTGGACGACAAGGGAAATGGACAGGGACTAGGCGTTGACCTGCCTCCCCATCAAAGTAAAACCTTTGAATTGACTTGCCCGTTCGTGCCCAAAATTAAAGTGTGGACCAAAGTTCAAATCAACTGAAAAGTTGTAGAAGGAATATATGTGCAGTTAGACGAAAGCGGCCGGAATGTGTAGTTAGGGGAAATCAGATCAGGGGGGAAAGACGGTATAGGGCGAAACTAAATATACTTGTTTTCTCTGCAAACAACGGACGTTTATATATATATATATATATATATTACAAACTGAGCTCGGCATGAGAAGCTGGACACGTGTTGCGAGCAACGCTGGATGGCAGAATCTCGGCAGAGCCTACTTAGGATGCCATGCCTATATACATACACAAGTAACATTGCACTGGTAATCAGGTTGAGGGCCACTCCGCAACATTCGTTAGTGCCCAAGGTTCCGGACTGGGATTGACTGTGCCCCGCCCCACTGTAATCTCTTGTCCTGGTAGCGACATGGAGCACGTGCCGGTGCGGTCATCAGATATTTGGCCGGAACCCGCGGGGAAGATGGACCGCCCCGACGACGACTAGCCCGGTCATTAGTCCCAAGACAACAACAACAACCACCAAACCAAACAAAAAAAAATAAGAAGAGAGGAGAAGAGAAGAGACAAGAAAGAGACACAAAGAAAAAGCATTGCACTCCTTAAGTCAACCGTGCCACCGGCGAGCAGCAAGCAACATCGAAGCCGTCGAGGCAAGGAGCCAGCCGGCCCCGACGTGTCTCGCACCGAGAAGTCGCAACAGCATTTTTGAAGAACTCGACCCTCCCGTCTCTTTGCTCTGCCGGCTTTCGTCAACAACCATGCGAGAGTCATGTCAATAGTCCAAGCGCAGGCATGAATCCAATCAGCAAGCCACTGCCGGCCTTGTATACAGTCTACGTGCTTCGTTCCTTGTTGAAGCGCGCGTCACTCTATATCGGATCAACACCTAACCCTCCCCGTCGTCTCAAGCAGCACAATGGAGAATGTACAGGGGGTGCGAGGCGAACATCGTTTTACAATTTACGGCCTTGGGAAATGATTACTGTGGTGTCTGGCTTCCCAAGCAGGGTGGCCGCGCTGCAATTTGAGTACGATCCCCTTGTATGCGTGCGTGCGTGCGTGTATTTTGTTTTCTCCTCCGCTCTCGTCTCGTGAAAGCCGCAAGGCAAGTTTGCTAAAGGAAAAGCCTGGACCAGGTGGGCATTGGCAAATCCGCATCTGTCGACACATATACCAACCGAGTCTCGTGTATCCATCTCGACGCAGAGGAAGCGAAGTGGGAGACCCAGGAGGCCGCGCCCCAGCCTGAATTCTACCATGGCCAATATTCATCTGCTCACAGGCGTGTCGAGCTTTGTGAGGTGGCCGCTGGACGTGCACTTCTTCGCCAAAGACGCCTACTCTGCTTGGCAGTACCGACTGGAATCTACACAGGAGGCCGGTCGACAGGGCCTTCGAGTTCTGACGGATTTCGCGGAACCCGTTGATGGTGTGCGTGGAAATGCTCAGGCTTCTGGCATACACGCTCTGCCGCTGGACTACCTGCCAATGGCCACTTACGTGGACAAGGGCCATGCCATGGTCGAATTTGAGCAACAAGGAGATTGCGTGCATTGTTCTGAGAAGCTCGAACCGGACAAAGGCCTCTATGCTTTGTGCCCGAATGACGGCTGCGAGGCCATGGGACATCTTGATTGCTGGAGCCGGCATGCACTGTCCAGCGACGACAGCGACCATGTTATTCCCGATCATTGTTCATGCCCGAGCTGCGGAGGCGACATCCGATGGGGAGACATGGTCAAAGAATTAAGTTTGCGCGTTCGGGGCGACGACGAGGTGAAGAAAGTACTGAAGAGTGTGGAAAGGGCAAAGAAGAAAGCGTCCGCCACGTCGAAACCACGAGGTAAAGAGCGGATGCCTTGAGCATGGCGCTCGGAGGCTTGCCTGGAGCATCGTAAGGAGCAGGGTAGAAAAGAGGGGCGGTTAAGTGGCAATCTTGCGTAGCGCATTCGAGACGGAAGGAGAAGATACATACATACATTAAGTACATTGTATTGTACTGTATGCACGCACACAAAGTCAGCATGGCTACAACAGCCGCGGAGAAGATGGACGACGACATGGCCACCCGATAAATGTCTCTTCGGCCGGCATTGAAGATGCCCGTCCTTTATATATACACACGCAGTACATACATATTATGTGTATAGATTTTTTTTAGATTTTTTGGTTTGATTTTGTTTTAGTTTTTTGTTGTTGTAATGTGAGACCTAGAGAGAAAGACGCAGCCTCTCGGACCAAGTGGTCCTTGACAAAAACCTTGTTGCCACAGATATTATATAAGGTCAAGGGTTTTTTGAGCTGACCTGCGGTGGGTCGCGATCCGGGGCGAAGTGCTTTTAAGTATTTTACCTAGCAGGTAGGCAGGCCCATTGGGACTTGGCTTGGATTATGGGGTCGCGCATTGGTAACAGGCAAGGCCACTACATTCACATACATTAGTAGGTAGGTACCTAAGTAGGTAGGTAGGTAGCTAAGTACCTAGGTAGGTAGGTATCTAGGTACTTAGTACTTAAGATAAGCAGGTACAATACTTAGGTAAGTACATTCCTTTATACAGTACTTCAGAGACGTTCTGTCCAGTAATAATCTCTGGTGCGACCGTGTACTATAGTTTCGGAAGCAACAGCATGACCGTGCGACGTGGCATCTGCTCACTGGGAAAGCCCAGCCCAAAAACCGACTTCTACTTGGAAGTATGCTGCATAGAGTAGGTACGTTGAGTAAGTACTTAGGTACCTACTTATCGACCTACTTAGATGGCGCTTGGCCGAAAATCATAAAGCGGTGTCCCGAGCATCGAGAACTATCAGACCACACAACCACAAAACCACACCACGTCGTAAGCACGCAAAGTAGTCGGCTGGTACCTGCACGTCGCTTCCTGCCAGAGCGTCATGCTAGACACCTTGGCACATGCTGCTCCATAAAGTACCTACCTAGCTACTACTTACCTACAGGTACGCAGGTGCGATGGACTGCTCGATACGGCGCCGTACGCTGGAGAATCGCCGCTCTCGTCGGTTCATAAAAGTGGGTCCCTCAATCCTCCGGCAAGGACCCGCTCATGTACATGCACAGAAGCCCATGCCCGGTAGCGGTACTTGATCGGCGCCCCAAATCAGATGCTACATGGCGTACTCGTGACGTGGTCATGCCGAATCAGCACCCAGGGACAAGTCGCCCTGGCACGATGGCTCGCGTGGATCGTCCCTTCCCCCTCGAGATGAGGGCCTTTGAGCCTCGCTCGCAGCCGAGCCCGGTCCAGGAAAGAGCACGGCCGCCCAGTCCCCATTCTAGTTTGCCAGCGAGCCCCAGTCCCAGTTCCAGTCCGCAAGTGGAATCCTCTTGCCGCACGTTCTTCTCGCCTTGCATTTGCAACTGCGACCCCATCACTCGTCTGCTGTCGCTCGTTTTCACACCAACATCTACCCACGACCAGCACCACCGACAAAAGTCTACATGGTTTTAATACCTCAGCCGCCGGTCGCTACTTCACACTGCGGTCCTGAACTGGCGTAGTTGGCTCACCGAATCTAGGCTTGTTGCCCGCATATTCTTCTGGTAATCAGTGGCTTGTTCCCATGGTAGTGCAAGGGCGACGGACCATTTCATCATATACATACGTGGGTTGGGCGTTTTCTTTTCTTTTCTTTCCTTTTTTTTTCTTTCTCCCCCAGCAATGATGTCGGCAATCAAACTCACTTCTCGTGCAGCCCAGTGAACAACTTTTTTCACTTTACGCAATTGATCAAACCTTATACATTTCCCCTTCGTCCTCTTACACGACGACCGCCGACTTCGTCCCCGCATGATATATGCCTGTTGTGGTGGTTCACATACGCCTTCAGCGACGCTGCCAGTAGTTTCGCTATGATGCGCGCAGCTCATCACCCATAAGGCACGCCGATCAACCGTACATTCTCGATATCAACCCTCCCTTTCGGCTGTAGCCCCGTTCGATTGATCCCCATTTCACGCGGGGACTTCATCCTCTGCGACGACCATTCACGGATTTTCACGCGCTCTATCCGACAAGGTCTTCTTGTCTGACCATGGCACCAATGTCAGCGGCCGCAATGACAACCTCAGGGGGGACTAGCACCAATGTGAGCTCGCGTAACTCGCCTGCCGTCGGACCGTCCGCCCAGTCATCGTCTCCACCAAAACGCAAAGTCAACACAAATGGCTATCATCCCGTCAATTCGCAGATTCCGCTCAGTGCCATGGTTAGCACGGGACTGGACCTTACCTCGGTCGAACGTCGTGGTCAGCCAACGGCCGCGCGCGAACCCTTGAAGAAGAAGTCAAGACCGCATGGCATCTCTGAGGCGCCGACGTACCGTCCGACGGAGGAGGAATGGCGAGATCCGCTGGAATATATAAAGAAGATCACGCCCGAGGCCTCCAAATACGGTATATGCAAGATTATCCCCCCCGACTCGTGGAATCCAGATTTCGCCATAGATACAGAGGTACGCCTATGCGGGCTTCCTGCTTTATTCGTTCAGTTTCCACCTAAAATTAGCGCTAATTTCGTCGAAACGCCAGAAATTTCATTTTCGAACCCGTAAACAAGAGCTGAATTCTGTAGAGGGCAGTGAGTCTTTGACCACGTAGTTGACCTTTTCTTCTCTTCTTCCGGTTTGCAAGAAACACTCTGGCTGACAAGACAGGCACTCGTGCAAATCTGACTTATCTCGATGGACTGTCAAAATATCACAAGCAGCAAGGCAGTAACCTACATCGCCTGCCGTACGTGGACAAGAAGCCCCTGGACTTGTATCGTTTGAAAAAGGCAGTTGAGTCTCGGGGCGGCTTCGACAAGGTCTGCAAGCTGAAGAAATGGGCAGAGATTGGCCGTGATCTGGGCTACAGTGGCAAAATTATGTCATCCCTTTCCACATCCCTGAAAAACTCTTACCAGCGATGGCTTTGCCCTTACGAAGAATACTTGCGTCTTGCCAAGCCAGGTGTTCATCAACAACTGGAACAAGAGTATGGTGGACCTTTAACACCCAGTCCGGCACAAACGCCCGTCAAAAAGTCTCACGTCAACACGCCATCCAGCCTCAAGGATGATTCTCCGAGTGGGCAAGCGTCGGAAGTTCTCCAGAACAATTTGAACGGACTGAAACACGAGATCGACCGAGACACGCCAATGCTCGATGCTCCACCTGCGTCCGTGCCGACATCTTCATCTTCCGGAGGCTTCAAGGCTATTAATTCTGGAGGTTTCACGGCGGTGAAATCTGCATCGAGAGCAAGTCAAGCGGATAGCAGAAGCTTTACACCTGAAGTCAAGAGAGTAAGCAATTCGGCAGTCTCCGCCAGCAATACTCCCGAAACACGCGTGAATGGTTCGAACCATTCTTCTGTTGTCGCGAAACGCCAGCTTGGAATCGACGTGTCCGACTCTACAGGGCCAGACGCAGACGCTGACAAGGAAGACGCCGAGGGCAATAGCAGACGCAGCAAACGTCTCAAAAAGGAACCTGTACCGACAGTCGCTGGCTCTCACATGACGCCTTTTCGTCCTACAGCACCTCGAATTCCTAAAGATGAACCAGATGTCACTGATGAACGTTGTGAGAACTGTGGTCGCGGAGAGGAGAACGGTGCACTTCTTGTCTGCGAAACATGCGACAACTCTTATCACGGGCCCTGTCTAGACCCTCCACTCAAACGTAAGCCCGAAGCAGAGTGGAATTGTCCGCGATGCTTGGTAGGCGACGGACAGTTTGGGTTTGAAGAGGGTGGTTTATACTCTCTGAAGCAGTTTCAGCAAAAGGCAAACGACTTCAAGCAGGGGTATTTTGAAAAGAAGATGCCGTTCGATCATGCCCTCAACTGTCATAGGCCAGTCACTGAGGAAGATGTAGAAACCGAGTTTTGGCGATTAGTGGCAGACCTGGAAGAGACCGTTGAGGTGGAGTACGGAGCGGATATCCATTGCACCACACATGGATCAGGCTTTCCCACAATGGAAAGGAATCCCAAAAATCCCTACGCCTCGGATTTGTGGAACTTGAATGTCCTGCCTCTTCATCCCGAGAGCCTTTTCCGGCATATCAAATCGGATATATCTGGCATGACGGTCCCTTGGGTCTACGTCGGCATGATCTTCTCCACGTTCTGCTGGCACAATGAAGACCACTATGCTTATTCTGCCAACTACCAGCATTTCGGGGCCACCAAAACTTGGTATGGTATACCAGGCGAGGACGCGGAGAAATTTGAAGCGGCTATGAGGGAAGCAGTGCCCGAGCTTTTTGAGACCCAGCCAGATCTCCTATTTCAGCTCGTGACTCTTCTGACCCCAGAGCAACTTCAAAAGGCCGGTGTAAGGGTGTATGCTTTGGATCAACGGGCGGGTCAATTTGTCATTACTTTTCCCCAGGCTTATCACGCCGGTTTCAACCACGGGTTCAACTTCAACGAAGCTGTGAACTTTGCACCTTCCAACTGGGAACCATTTGGCTTAGCGGGAGTCGAGAGGTTGCAGCTGTTTCGGAGACAACCTTGTTTCTCACACGATGAGCTTCTATGGACAGCCGCTGAAGGTGGTGCGGCAACGGGTGTTAGCATACAGACGGCGAAGTGGCTTGGGCCAGCGTTGGAACGAATTCGAAAGCGCGAGCAATCGCAAAGGGCCGATTTTATGGCGAAACACAGGGCGGCGGCTTCCTCCCATAAATGTCCCGTCGACGGATCCGGGGATCAGGGCTGCGCAATCACTTTCAAGATTGCAGAAGAAGATGTTTTAGATGAAGATGAGCAGTGCTGCTCGTACTGCAAAACGTTTGCATTCTTGTCCAGATTCAAGTGCGAGCAGACTGGCAAAACAGTTTGCATCGCCCATGCAGGTTATCACGCGTGCTGCGGTCAAACGGAAGAGCAACGTTTCATCGGCATTGGCCACACCCTGATATACAGAGTGTCGGAAGAGGCAATGACCAAGACGTACGAAAAGGTGTTTGAGAAAGCGCGCGCGCCGGAAACGTGGGAGGAAAAGTACGCTAAAATGCTTGATGAAGAAAGGACACCCTCACTGAAGTCTCTTCGAGCCATTCTACACGAAGGCGAACGCATCCCCTTTGATCTCCCCTCCCTACCTATACTTAAAGAATTCGTCGACCGTTGCAACGACTGGGTTGAGGAAGCGACCAGCTACATTGTGCGCAAACAACAGAACCGGCGCAAGAACGAGAAAGCTTGGCAAAGTGGTATGCGCAGATCCATTGGCAATGCCTATCATGACCAGAAAGAACGTGAATCACGCCATGTCAGCAATATTCAGCGGCTACTCACAGACGCCGAGCACATTGGATTTGATTGCCCTGAGATTGCGCAGCTTCAAGAACGAGCAGCGGCTGTCGAAGCGTTCCAGCTGAATGCCCGTCAAACTCTCGAAAAGGGAACCGAGGCTCCCATGCCAAAACTCCTAGAGCTTCTTGAAGAGGGGAGAAGCTTCAACGTGGACACGCCTGAAGTTGACCATCTCTCAAAAGTCGTGGAGCAAAAGCGATGGAATGAAAAGGCCCGATCCAACAGGGAGAACTTTCTCTCCCGGCAAGACGTAAGAAACATCATCGAAGAGGGTCAACGACTAGAGCTTCCTTCCTACAACGATGACTTGAAATTCTGGCGTGACAAGTTGCAAGCGGGAGAGAACTGGGAAACCAAAGCTCAACAATTGGTCAGGGCCGAAGTTATTCATTATCCTCAACTCGAGGCACTTTATGAACAGGTCAAGAATAATGCTCTTCCCGTATCACAAGATACGCTGGACCAGGTCGAGCGTATCCTGCATAAACAGCGGGAAGCGAATCGACAGATTATGGAAGTCACACAGCGATGTCGAGACACGAATCTTCGAAATCGTCCAAAGTACTCCGAGGTAGTAGACATCATGCGAAACCTGGAGGAACTAAACTCCAAGCCCAATGGCACGATCGATTTGGAGAACGAACGCAAGCGACATGAGGACTGGATGCGTAAGGGAAAAAAGCTGTTTGGCAAGTCCAATGCACCGCTGCACATTCTCAAGAGTCATCTTGAGCATGTCTTGGAGCGGAACGCACACTGTTTCGACGTTGAAAACGATACGCCGCGCCTCCCCGCAGAGCCGGTATCCCGAGAGGTCACTCCTGAGCCAGGAGCCAGCCGAATCGGAGATCGTTCGCGGCAGGTTTTCTGCATATGCAGAAAAGTCGAAGCTGGCATGATGATTGAGTGTGAGCTATGTCACGAATGGTAAGTCGCTCACTCGCGGTGAATGCACTTGGACGGACATGCAGATTATTGACAATCACTTTGCAGGTATCATTACAGGTGCTTGAAGATTGCTAGAGGCAAAGTTAAAGAAGACGACAAGTACACTTGCCCCATCTGCGACTACCGAGAGAAGATTCCCCGCGACGCAGCTCGCCCGAAGCTTGAGGATCTCATTTCTCTCACTGATGAGATTGCTCACTTACCATTCCAACCAGAAGAGGAAGAGGTTCTCAACAACATCATTGATAACGCGCAGACCTTTCGGGATCGTATTGCCAGATACTGCAACCCCCTTATATCTACGGAAGCGGAAATCGAGACGCAACGGTTTTACCTCCGAAAGCTTGAGGGTGCTGAAGTCTTGTTGTCTCACGAAACCAATTTTTTCAGACAAGAGCTGCACAAATGGTGCCCCGTCGCTCCTGTCCCTCCGCCCATACTTGAAGTGTCTCTCAGCACGCGAAAACCGCGGCCAACTAAACTGCAAAAGATGCTGGCCGAGTACGGCGTGGACAATCCGGACGATTTGCCAGAGCATGCAAAGGGCAAGGCGAATAGCCTTCGTCGTAAAGCAGCCAATGCAGAAGCGGCTGCGGTAGCAGCCGCGGCACAGTCCCCCAACAAGGGATTGATGCCACCATCGGGTTTCGGTGCATATGGCGGTGCATCTTCCTATGCGCAAGGCCTTGCGAGCCACGACGAGTCCGTTTCCTCGCGGGGATACGGAGAAAGGCGAGGCGGCTCACTAGATGGTGATCAAGCCAAGACGGGTTCATCTGATGCCGACAGCAGCATTCATACGGGCTTTCTCGACTCAGGAGGACCGTTGTTTGTGAACAGAAACTCCATGACATTGGAGGATCGACTGCTCCAGGGCCTGGACGACGGTGTAGACCTGCACACCGAGGCTGGAAAGAGTAAGGCTCTCGAAATTCTCAGGCGCACGGATGTTGGTCGGAAACAAGCTGAATCAATTTGGGGTTCGGATGTCTGGGGCTCAGGATCAAAACGGGGCTCTCTCGGCGACAGTTGTCGGTCTGTTTCGTTGGAGGGTGGTGACGAAGACACTAAACGGGAAGACGGCAACGTGGATCAGATGTTCAAGGAAATGACCAATCAGGACGATGACGATGATAAGAAGAAAGATGACAGCACAGGAGAAACCGTGACAGCAGAATCGTTCGAAAGCGAGAGAAACGCGCTTGATGCCATTATAGATGGCGAATAGGACAGGGGCGACCTTCGAACCAGTCCGCTCGAACGTGTCTGGAGTCCCTGTCCTTGATGGGTCTCTACTCTCTGTC
The DNA here is from genome assembly GCA_018360145.1 of Claviceps africana. NCBI lineage: Eukaryota > Fungi > Ascomycota > Sordariomycetes > Hypocreales > Clavicipitaceae > Claviceps > Claviceps africana. The sequence goes on along the minus strand of SRPY01000025.1, from coordinate 1,575 downwards.
CATTTTTTTCCCTATTTGTGTCCTTTCTACTGGGGTTGCGTGCGGTATGGGGTTAGGGTGTTTTATTTTTATCCTTTTTTCCTTTTCTTTTCTTTCTCCTTTTTTTTTTCCTGAATGATTTTCTTCGATTCCATCGACTCTGTATAAACACATTGGGAAGGGGAAGGGGATTGTTTTTGTATGAAGACGAACCTATGTGTTGCGATCAAAGAGAATGGAGGGTCTGGAGTACGGAAAAATCCCGGAGATGATACGGAGTTTTTTTTTATAGAAGGGATGCATGCTGCACACGATGCCTAGAGAGCATGGGGCGCTTTGTTTTTGTTTCATGTCAGAGTTAACAGGTCCCGGTGTGACAACCAGGAGATGGGGGGATTTGTTTTCTTTTTCTTTATCGTCAATTTTTATTCCGTTGATCTGTGATGGTCAACTGATATACGTTTACTCCACTTAATAGAATAATCAAGAAAGGAAATCACACGACGAAAAAAAGGCAATTGCAACGTGTCATGCTTGTGTTTGTTTTTTTTGTTTTTTTTTTGGTTATACCGCGCACTCTACATTATGACGCCCGTGTCCTTGGGAAATGCAGCAATTCGCCCTCGATGCAGCTCCGTCTTGCGGTTCATTGCATACATCCCTGGCGAGGGAGATGGGTGATGAGATTGTGTGCCGTTCCCTTCAGCCTGTTTCAATGTAAGGAGCGTTGAGCCCTGTTTTTTTTTCTTTTTCTTTTTCTTTTTTCTTTTTGTTCTTTTTTCTTTTTGTTTTTTTTTTCGGTCTCTTTTCTTTTCTACTCTAGCCCAGGAAAGTTTCAAGTTGATGCTCATGATGACCAAATGGAGAATAGTAATAAGAAAATGATAAAAAACTAAAATCAGAATGACTGACCCAATCGGGGTCGCCTTTTTTTTTTTCTTTTTTTTTCTCTCTTTTTTGTTCTGCGTGCCGTTGTTGAATGCATGGCCCTTCTATGCTGTGTGAGTGCGCTGGACCCTTTTATTTTAGGGGGGGGAAACAAGGGAGGGGAGGTGAAAAATGGACGCAAGAGGCATGATGACGCCGGTGTGATGTACCCAGTTGAATGAAGTGGGAAGCATGACCAAAGTGACATGGTGAATGTGTTTTGCGGGGGGTATGCAGGGGGGGAAAGGAAGATGATTGAATTGCGTGGGTGGGCAGGTGAGGTGAGGGGGAAGCTCATGAGCCTCTGTTGAGGCCGACGAGGCTGAGGAATTCGGCGCGGGTCTTGCTGTTTCTCTCGAAACAGCCGAGCATGCAGCTGGTGATGGTCGAGGTGGCGGTTTGCTGGACGCCGCGCATCTTCATGCACAGGTGGCTGGACTCCATGACGACGGCGACGCCTCTCGGCTTGAGGATCTCCATGGTTGCGATGGCGACTTCCTTGGTCAGACGTTCCTGGATCTGGAGACGGCGGGCGTACATCTCGGCAATGCGCGGGAGTTTGGAGAGGCCGATGACGGTGTTGCGGGGGATGTAGCCGATGTGCATCTGGGATCAGGGGTTAGAGAGGCCCAAGATTCGGAAAAAAAAAAAAAAAAAAAAAAAAAGAAA